>JAJAQA010000015.1:33273411-33363411 GCA_021464565.1 Rutilus rutilus | reverse complement strand
GACGATGGGAGGCCAGCCTCATTAGCCCTGTGAAGGCCTGATCGACATGACCAATCAGACTTCTGACCTGTAATGCTGCTTGGATCATAATCATACACTGTTCGCTCGTTGGCCAGAGTAGAACTGGCCCCGACTGAGCCTTGGTTCTCCCAAGGTATTTTTCTCCATTTTGTCACCTGATGGAGTTTTGGTTCATTGCCACTGTTGCCTTGGCTTTTGACTTGCTTTGTTGGGGACATTTAATATTCAACAATATTACTGATCTGCATTACTTAAGGTGGACGATGACGCAATTTTCTTCTAGAAACAAACTTTGTTGTATTATTTTCATGTTATCAATTTGAAGCTGTTTTGATCCAATCTGTATTGTAAAAAGCGCTATATAAATAAAGGTGACTTGACTTGACTTATGATCATATGTAGTTGTTATGGAAGCAGACTCAGGAGAGGGAGATGGAAGTTAACAGGAAGTTTAGTTAACAACAACTGAGCGGATAAACTGAAAGCTGGTAAGTGGTAAGTGCAATGATACTTCGGAGAGCGGGATGCTGGTGGTTAATGGTATGTTTCTTCTTACAGGTGTGATGACTGTTGGATGGAAAGATGGATGACGAGAACGCTAAACAACGGTGGGATCGGAGACACAGAGGGTATATTACAGTTTTTCTCAATTGTTTACACACAAATACTGGTACTTGAGACACAATGACCAAACTCATTCACCAACCCCCTGAACCAATTCTGCTAAACTACAAGCACAATTCCTGCTTTACACTCAAATTGCAGTTCTAAAACACACCTTTTTCAAAACACTACACACAATTCTCTGCTTTTGGCACAATTTTCATGCAGAAAATCTCTTGTTTTCACAAGGAACACACTGCCATTCAAATATGCACACTGACTCATCACATGGGCAAACACCCATCACACAGTTTTACAATTAGCAATCAGAGCTTTAGCATAAAAGGGCAACAGGTGAGCTCTTCAATGGAGCAATGGATGCCAACATTGTATACAGTTACAGTAAAAAAACAAAAAAAACCAGTCAATTCTTCTGTTGTTTTGTATGTAGACCACTGTATGTACAACTTTGTGTTGGTTGGGATGTAGTACACTGTGTACATTGTTTTTGTGGGAAAAATAAAATATATTTGTTACTGTGTATTTGTGTGTTCTGAGTATAAAAACAACATTCTCAAATATTTTACAACACACTTATGTATGTACTGTCTGTAGTAAGTGTAACACTGAACAAAAAAAGGCCCAAGTCATTATGATGAATGGAGAAGAAGTGTTTTCCATTCATCATAGTGTTTTACATTGAGCACATCAGTGTTCAACTGGTTCTTATAAATGTCTATTCATATGATGGTTTGTGTGTGTCATTTGAAAACAAAATTCCATTTTGATAAGAAATAACAATCGTTTTGAATGTAAAGTTTCATTTTGCAGGAGAATTGAGTGGTTTTGCCCATTGTGTGTGTGTTTTTTGATTTGTGTGTAGAGTTCTGAGAATATGAGGCATGCTTTCAGAAAATGTGTGTAAACAATCGAGAAAAACTGTATACACCATCCAGAGATATTGATACAGTGGGAATGCTAATGCAATCTTCTGCATTTTGCTACATGTTCTCATTCACATCACATCTTATGTGATCTTGGGAAATACACTTATGAAAGAATATTTTGGCATGCCTGATCCATCCCTGCAATCCTCTGATGATAAGTCCACCCTTACGGAACGAAAATATATTTCCCAAATATGATTGATCAATATATTAAATGGTTTAGCATTATATTTGAAAATATACAGAATAATATATTGTGTTAATATATTACAATATATTGAATAATACATAAGGAATTGCTGCTTTTCATACATTAAAAAATATGTGCCAATATATTTACTAATATCATAATGTATGTCATTTTATATTCAGCAAAACACTTCATAATATATATATATATATGTCACGGTGTGACAAATGAGGGCGGAACTAAAGTTCGCCGCAATTGTGTCCCCTCCGGTATAATAACAAGGAAACACCACCCCCCCCCCCCCCCCCCCCCCCCCCCCCCCCCCCCCCCCCCCCCGTGTAAATGTGTATCTGTTGCCTTGCCAACCGGGATGAGGAAATCGACATCAGGTGTGGGGAATTAATCTAGAGCCATGACGAAGCCATGTGGGCATTGAGAAGGATATAAAAAGCCAGCGAAGAGAGACTGTTGTGTGGTTCTCTCCCGTGAGAAGTCGTTCTATTTGAGTGTTGCATATGTGACCACTACGGGTTTTCTTTATATATTCTCAATACTACTTAAATCAAAAACCCATAATTATAAAATAGTCAGTTCAAAGAACTACCCGGTGGCACGCAAGCCACCCTAATTAAAGGACGTAGATGGAAGCTGGTGTGTCAAAAAATATACATTTATTTATTTCACAATAGTTCAATTATATAAACAATTCTAAAAGACAACAGTAATACTTTATGAAACTTCTCTCAATCAAAACACCAAATGGTTAAGGGTGTGTACAGAGTTTCCCTCCTGAGACGTGTCTGAATATAAAGCACACCACACGTCACTCTTAATAAATAATTTAAGAAGAATACATAGGTGAAACAACCCAGTTACATATTTCACGTGATTCACAGCAATATCCCCCCTTCACGTCACACACACACCACTGCAGGCGTTTGTCCCTTTAGGAAACTACACATTACCCAAGTATTTCAATTAAAAGAACCTCACCATGTATACATGAGTCATCAGAGAGAGTCAAGACAAAACAAAACAAACAAACACAATGTAAAAGCTCAAACCTCCGCTCTCTCTCTCCCTCCTCACATGCCCCAAGGGCAATCAACAAACAGTCGTATAAATTATGGTAGGCAGTTGGTATAACTAAAACTAAAACAGAAAAAACAGTGACTGGACACACGTCCTGTAACAATAATAAAATGTCATGAAATAGGTTTCTTTTGTAACAACATACAATCAATAGTTATAGGCATGTTCATACCTGAATAGCAAACAAATGTTTGCACAATGCGTCTTCACCACAATCGCACTGCGTTACCGTGACAGAATAGGATGCATCCTCACCACAATCTCAAACTGTGTTACTATGACAGAAGATACAAAATCAATATACCAAGCTTTTACGATCATTCACAACATTTCATAATCTAACTTGGTACCTGCAACAGTTTTTCCCAGAACAACCGTTTTGTCCACTGGCCAATCTCCAGCCTCAAGCAATGACAACAGCACTGGTTTGAACCATCGATTTTGGTGCTTTCATTCCCCACGCTGTACCGACACACTATGCTGGAATGCTAGCTTGGCTTGTCGCTCTGTGACTACGTCACACTAAATAGCCGGCTGAGCAATGACGCGCTCTGAGGTGGTGTCTACTGGGTCCTAATGTCCTACCCCTTACATTCACCCCCCTCGTAAAATGTCACCGTCCCGGTGACAGAAACAAAATAAAGTCAACACCAGGGTCTAAACACAGCATATAATGCATTGACTGTAGGGTGCGTTGTAGCCTCCTCCCCACCCTCCTCATTTCTTACGGCTGCACGAGGGAGATGAAAACGATTTGAGTGCTGGCCTGCTGTTAGCCGGGTGGTTCGTCGAGTTGTTTGAATTGATGCTTGTTCTTCTTCCTCCGATCTACCACACTCAAGGTCTTGACTCAATTCCATGGAATCGGAACTTGGACTAGTAGGTTGTTCATTTAGCTGCCCGGATAACAACGGGGCTGCAACACATCTCGGTCTTTCTGAATCATATGGATTCAACGGTGCACACACCCCCAAGTCAACTTCCTCGTCTGTGCTAGGGTCAGGACTAAGTACTACATCCCCCTTGGGCACATCTCCAAATAACTCCACCTCAATCGCACATGGGTGCGGGGAGCCTAAATGGATTGGCAATGGGCGCAATTCTTGTCGATGGATATTCCGCTCTGGGCCTGACTGACCCTTGGGCTTGATTTTGTATAATGACCCAACCTCATCCAGACATCGCACTACTTCATATACAACAGGCTCCCACTGATCTTGGATTTTATGGCGACCAGGGGGATGACTTCGCCTGTACACAAATGAGCCAATAGGCAGAATTGGCAATGGGACCGAACGATGTTGTGCTCGAGAAGCGGCTGCGTCTTCCAATTGAGTTCGCGCTTTAAGATAAATTGATGTTAAATGCTTCTGATGTTCTTGAACCCAATCTTCTACTGTCCCACCCGATGTCACCTCAGTCAGTCCCAGAAGCGAATCTATAGGAAGAAGAGGCTTTCTCCCAAACATCAACTCATAGGGAGAGAATCCTGTAGAACTATGCACTGAGGTGTTATAGGCAAACAACAACTGAGGCAAATGTTGAGGCCATCTCTTTTTCTGTTCTGGAGGTAAAGTGCGCATCAGATCGTGCAATGTCCGGTTGAAGCGTTCACATTGCCCGTTTCCTTCTGGATGGTAAGGGCTAGTTCGTGACTTCTCAATTCCATACACTTGACAAAGGCGTTTCAGTAGCTCTCCCTCAAAGTTTCGTCCTTGATCTGAGTGGATCCGTTTTGGGACACCATAGGCATAAAACCATCGTTCCGTGAGAATTCGAACGACCGTCACAGCTCTCTGGTCAGATGCGGGATATGCTTGTGCAAACTTAGAAAACACATCGGTCACAACAAGGAGGTTCTCTCTACCATCACTAGCTCGTTCAAGCGTGGTAAAATCAATGGCCACAATCTCTAGGGGTCTAGAAGCAAGCAGGCTGCCCATAAAAGTTCTCACCTTTGGCTGTACAGCTTTGGCTGTCAGGCACCTAGTACACTCTTGACACCAACGTTCAATATCTTGACGCATGAAGGGCCAATAACAGCGTTGACGTACAAGGGTGGTAGTACGTTCCACCCCTTGATGACCGTGATGGTCATGGAGATTAGTAAGTACTTCACTTCTCAGCCTCTGTGGTAACAACAGCTGTAACACCTCCTCTCTACCCCCAGGGACATGACTTCGCCGATACAAGACTCCCTGCTGTTCTTGGATTCTACTCCACTGGCGAACCATTTCCAGGACTGCTGGAGATTCCTTGGTCCGCTCCACAGCTGAGGGAACGCCACCACGTTTCCAATACACCAAGAAAGCCTGTATCACCGCATCTTCTGCCTGTAACACTTGAAGGTCAGCTTTACCTCTTGCTGGAGTTGCCTCAATAATAGATGTAAACGCAGAACACCGCTGATGGTTTTTAATGCAAGCTTGTTCAACCTCTTCAGGAACTGAAATACCAGGGGCGACTTCTCCCATAGAACTTGGCAGCGGGGCAGGAGGCAAGCGAGAGAGTGCATCTGCATTTTTATTAGATGTTCCAGGTCTGTACATTAGAGTGAAATCAAAGAGTGCCAGCTGTGATGCCCAACGTTGTTCTACGGCACCTAGTTTAGCAGTACGGAGATAACAAAGGGGGTTGTTGTCTGTGAAGACTGTAAATTTAGAGCCGAGAAGGTAATCTCTAAATTTTTCCGTTACCGCCCATTTGAGTGCAAGCAGCTCTAATTTCATAGCTGAATAATTTGTCATATTCCTCTCGGTAGGTCTGAGCCCACGGCTTGCGTATGCGAGTGGCCGACGTTGCCCTCCTTCCTGTTCCTGGGACAGGACTGCCCCCAGCCCCAGATTACTAGCATCCACTTCCAGGACAAATGGTCTGGTAAAATCTGCATACCCCAACACTGGGGCCCCAATCAGCTTTTCCTTAAGCAAATGGAATGCCTGTTCGCAACTCCAATCCCAGTGATCACTCCAGGAGCTATTTGATCTGGGCCTAGCTCTTTTACTAGAAGGCTGCAATTTTGCTACTAATTTGTGGAGAGGGGCGGCATACTTTGCAAAATCTTCCACAAACCTCCTATAATAAGAGGCAAAACCCAAGAAGGAACGCAGTTCCACAACAGTAGATGGAGTTTTCCACTCCTTAACAGCACTGATCTTTTCGGGGTCAGTGGCAACACCAGATGCGGAAATTACATGCCCAAGGTACTTTACCTCTGGCTGGAAGAAGTGACATTTTCTGAGCTTAAGTTTCAGGCCATTCTGTTGCAACCGGTGTAACACTAGCTCCAACCGCTCCAGATGATTCTGAAATGATGATGAAAAAACAACCACATCGTCCAAATATAGGAGGAGGGAGTGAAATCGTTCATCTCCAAAGATGCGCTCCATCAATCTCTGGAATGTCCCTGGTGCATTACAAAGGCCGAATGGCATTCGCTGAAATTCAAACAGACCAAAAGGTGTACAGAAAGCAGTCTTAGCTTGATCCTTCTCAGCTACGGGGACCTGGTTGTAACCACTCGCCAAATCCAATGTCGAAAACATGCAAGCACCAGTCAGGGCATCCAAAGATTCCTCTATGCGTGGAAGGGGGAATGCATCCTTCCTGGTTTTCGCATTTAATTGGCGATAATCAACACACAGGCGAATTGACCCGTCCTTCTTCTTGACCACCACAATGGGAGAGGAGAAAGGGCTACAACTCACCCGCACTACCCCCTGCTCTACCAAATCTTGAATATGAGCCTTCACAAGATCATACTGAGAGGGAGGGAGTCGTCTATAACGTTGGCGAATAGGTGCATTATCTAGCAAGGGAATCTCATGCTCTATCAAGTTTGTGCATCCTAAATCCCCATCATTCTGACTGAAAACCACACTATACTTCGCCAACAAAGCCTTAGCATCTTCCTGTTCTACCTCTTCTAGATTAGGCCATGATATATTGGCCAAACCAGGGACAGTTCGATTCACTACTTCAGCTGACTGAATGAACACGGTAGGGCTTTCACAACTCTCTTCGCTGCCAAAAATTACGGGTTGACTATGGGGACATACACTCACCATTTGAAGTCTACCCAAAAAAGTACGGGGTCTTAACCACCTGTCCTGAGTACCTATATTAACCACGGGTACAGAGACAGTTCCCTCCCCAATAGTTACCAAGGAAGATGGAATAAGGAGGTCTGCAGGTAGTTGCCAGTCACCTATACCTGGGGGTTCTAAAAATGCGGCAGGAATAAGTGAACCAACTCCCTGTCTACATGAGGCTGTGACTAGCTTAAATGACCCAGAGGGAACACAAATGGAGGGACCTGGGGGAATTGAGACACTACCGATAAATTCTGAATCAGTTAAACGTTCAAGAACCTGACACTCAGACATAGCGTTTTTCAGCACATCAGGTACAGCTGGTGGGGAATGAAATAACGCAGTGCCATGTTGACCAAACAGCTCTTGATAACAACTTTGCAGAATATTCATTCCCAACAAACCGGGTCTGTACGGGTCTGAGTCTGTACATCGGGGGGATCTCGTACAACCAAAATACCCATTCGAGACAAAGTCCTACCAAGTACTTCTACATCCAACTCTAAATATCCTTTATACGGGATATCTAGTCCATTGGCGGCTTTCAACTGTAGCCAGCCACATGACTGCAAAATACCCTGACCCTGGGGTTGGAAATGTTCTGCAAAAAATTCCTCTGTAATAGTTGACACCATTGAGCCTGTATCAACAAGACATGGCACAACTACACCTGCCATTACAACCTTCATTACTGGACATTGACCAATGAGTATAGAATGTGAAGGTACCGTTGATTTTAAAGAGGAGCCACCCAATCCACCATCTAGAGCCTGACTCTGAGCACTAGATGAAGCTAGTTTCCCGAGGGCCCCATGACATTCCTGCCCCGACCCCCAGCTCTACTCTGAAACTCCCCGGCTGCAGCAGCTTGATGGGCTCCCTCCCAATTACGACAACGCCTAGCTATATGACCTGGGTGTCCACACCGCAAACAGATAGGTTGACCTTCTGAATCAAACCGATATCGCCTAGGCTGGGTGCTAGGGCCACTGGGGGCAGCATGCCAAACTGGGTTAGACAAACGTTGCAAAATTGCATCTAACTGTACTTGTTGCTTGCGCAAAGTTTCTTTTAATTCACTAATTTCTTTAACTGGTTCTACCGCTACCGCACTTGAGTTTACCCCCAATTCACAGGCATCAATATGGGTATCACAAGAATAGGCTCTAGCCCGGGGAAGGCTAGGACGCTCCCCGTCATCTGACCAACGCAGAGCTTCACAGCGAACGTCAATAAAGGACATACTAGGTTGTAATCGTATGAGACGTTTTAACTCTCTGCGAAGCATATTATCACGGACATACTCAGCAAAATGATCACGAATTACAATATCAGAATCAGGAATTCCCCCTGGATTCTTACGCTCAATTATCTCCATTAAAGACATTACTGCATGAGAAAATTCACGTAAAGATTCCCCATCACGCTGGCGTCGTTGAAAGAATTGTTTCTGAGCTTCAATATAAGATTGAGGGCAACCAAATGTTTCAAGCAAAATAGCCAGGATTCGATCAGGGTTATTTCTATCTGCAGTGGGACGAAATCGGATCTCTGACTTAGCTTCCCCATCCAGATGGTCATACAGAAACAATGCCTGCTCAGTAGGGGTCATATGTTTGGAATTAAAACATCTACGGGCTTCTTCTACCCACTCCTCAACCCCCAGACATCCAGTACTATTATTACCTGAAAACCTTGGGCATTTCCGCTCTCTTGGGATAATGACATACCTTGGGTTGACTAAACTTTCTTGCTGACTGCTGGTTGCCCCTCCCTGTCCTGCCACAGCATTTGGTTGTGCTACTGCTTCCTGTTGAAGCCTGGTATTAACAGCCTGCAGCTGCTGGAGCTGCTCGGTCAGAGCCCTAACCTGATCTTCTAAACCTACAGACATGACAACAACAACAACAAAAAAAAAAAGATAATAATGAAAACAACAATGATAAACAAAGTAACAATAATGATAAACACACAAAAAAAATTTGTCTTGAGGTTAAAGTCCAGCTGGTCTTGGGCGGCTTCTCCGATCCTCCTTGCCAGCCACTGTTTTTCCTTTACCCCAATAAACCCAACTGCCCACCAATTATACAAATAAACACCAAAAAAAAAAAAATTTGTAAAATATATATATATAAATATATATGAGGAAGGGGATGACACTACCAGCAACCACCCTAACGACCCTGCCGTCTACGCCAAATGTGACCACTACGGGTTTTCTTTATATATTCTCAATACTACTTAAATCAAAAACCCATAATTATAAAATAGTCAGTTCAAAGAACTACCCGGTGGCACGCAAGCCACCCTAATTAAAGGACGTAGATGGAAGCTGGTGTGTCAAAAAATATACATTTATTTATTTCACAATAGTTCAATTATATAAACAATTCTAAAAGACAACTGTAATACTTTATGAAACTTCTCTCAATCAAAACACCAAATGGTTAAGGGTGTGTACAGAGTTTCCCTCCTGAGACGTGTCTGAATATAAAGCACACCACACGTCACTCTTAATAAATAATTTAAGAAGAATACATAGGTGAAACAACCCAGTTACATATTTCACGTGATTCACAGCAATATCCCCCCTTCACTTCACACACACACCACTGCAGGCGTTTGTCCCTTTAGGAAACTACACATTACCCAAGTATCTCAATTAAAAGAACCTCACCATGTATACATGAGTCATCAGAGAGAGTCAAGACAAAACAAAACAAACAAACATACAATGTAAAAGCTCAAACCTCCGCTCTCTCTCTCCCTCCTCACATGCCCCAAGGGCAGTCAACAAACAGTCGTATAAATTATGGTAGGCAGTTGGTATAGCTAAAACTAAATAGGAAAAACAGTGACTGGATACACGTCCTGTAACAATAATAAAATGTCATGAAATAGGTTTCTTTTGTAACAACATACAATCAATAGTTATAGGCATGTTCATACCTGAATAGCAAACAAATGTTTGCACAATGCGTCTTCACCACAATCGCACTGCGTTACCGTGACAGAATAGGATGCATCCTCACCATAATCTCAAACTGTGTTACTTTGACAGAAGATACAAAATCAATATACCAAGCTTTTACGATCATTCACAACATTTCATAATCTAACTTGGTACCTGCAACAGTTTTTCCCAGAACAACCGTTTTGTCCACTGGCCAATCTCCAGCCTCAAGCAATGACAACAGCACTGGTTTGAACCATCGATCTTGGTGCTTTCATTCCCCACGCTGTACCGACACACTATGCTGGAATGCTAGCTTGGCTTGTCGCTCTGTGACTACGTCACACTAAATAGCCGGCTGAGCAATGACGCGCTCTGCGGTGGTGTCTACTGGGTCCTAATGTCCTACCCCTTACACAGAGAAGAATTGTGGGGTGCAAAGGGAAGTGCTGCTGGAGGGGACTCGAGGAGTGTGGAAGAGTTGTGAAAACACACCGTTCGCCTGGAAGGGATAGAGATAAGTAATCGACCATCGTATCTCGTACCTGCATGTTTCAACACTGAATTTGAGGTGGATTGGAGTGCTGTGATTGTGCTATCTAAATGTCACTGAGTGAATTATACTGATTCATGTTCGATCTCTTGCCCTCTTCCCCCGTGTTGGAACGGTGATGTGAATCCGTCTATGTCTGTGGAGGAAAACCCTGAAACATCTTTTTCCCAACATTGGAGCTCGTTGCTTGTGGCACGGAGACCCCTGGGTGAGTGCTGGCCTTATCTGCACTTATTGAAGTGGATTGCAGTGCTTAAATTGACGTTTCCCCCCTCACGTTGCATGTTTGGAGTGAAATTGCCGTGTGTGTGTGGAAGATTTATTCTCTTTTGCCGTGCACTCCCCACGTGCCATGCTGGTCTACTGTCAGTAACTGGAGCTTAATAATGTCGATCGGCCCCATCTGTTGAGGACTAGAAGGAATAGCATCTGTGAGTCAAACTAACCTCTCTGTTTTGAAGTAGTGATTCTGACTGTCTTAGAAGAAGCTCTGTCCAGCCTGTTGACTTAAGTTCGCTACTTGCCTGTCAACCCACCTGTATGGTGAGAAGGTTTGCCCCCCCTTGCAACACACGTGAGACTGCACACTCTATCTGCAATCTTGATTCTGTTTGTCTTAGCAGGAGCTCCGCTCAGCCTGTTGACTTTGAGTCTGCTGCAGCCCTAAGCCCACCTGCACGGTGTGAAGTTATCTGTCCCCTGCAACACGTGAGAACTGTATACTGCTGTTGAAGTTGATTCTGTCTGTCTTAGAGAAGTTCCGCTCAGCCTGCGACTTTGAGTTGCTACAACCCCAAGCCCATCTGCATGGCGTGAAGTTATCTGTCCCCTGCAACACACGTGAGAATTGTATATTGCTGTTGAAGTTGATTCTGTCTGTCTTAGAGAAGTTCTGCTCAGCCTGCGACTTTGAGTCTGCTACAACCCCAAGCCCATCTGCATGGTGTGAAGTTATCTGTCCCCTGCATCACGTGTGAGAACTGTATATTGCTGTTGAAGTTGATTCTGTTTGTCTTAGAGGAGTTCCGCTCAGCCCGCGACTTGAGTCTGCTACAACCCCAAGTCCATCTGCATGGTGTGAAGTTATCTGTCCCCTGCAACACACGTGAGAACTGTATACTGCTGTTGAAGTTGATTCTGTCTGTCCTAGAGAAGCTCACCTCAGCCTGCGACTTGAGTCTGCTACAACCCCAAGTCCATTCTGCATGGTGTGAAGTCATCTGTCCCCTGCAACCCACGTGAGAATTGTATACTGCTGTTGAAGTTGATTCTGTCTGTTCTAACTGTCTGTCCTAGAGAAGCTCCGTTCAGCCTGTTGACTCGAGTCTGCTGTAGCCCTAGAGTTCCAACTGTCTACTCACCTGTGGAAACTTACCTGTCCGTCGTAGGCCTCTGTGAACTTTGCATCAGTGTGGGAAGAGGATTAGCCCTGACTGTATACCCACCTGTAGAAACTCACCTGTCTGTCGTCGGTCCTTGTGAACCCTGTACCAGTGTGGGAAGAGGAAGGGCCCCGACTGTCTACTCACCTGTGGAAACTCACCTGTCTGTCGTCGGTCCCTGTGAACCCTGCATCAGTGTGGGAAGAGGAACAGCCCGACTGTCTACTCACCTGTGGAAACTCACCTGTCCGTCGTAGGTCCCTGCGGACCCTGCATCAGCGTGGGAAGAGGAACAGCCCCGACCGCATACACACCTGTGGAAATCCATCGATCCATCTCAGGCCATTGCGAACCTTGTATCGACGTGGGAGTGGGCCCCGGAGACTGCTGCATTGCCTCGATTCCAGGGAAGAAGAGGAAAGGAAGATTTTAGCTTAGGTTATTCAAATTACTTTTAACTTTAATAAAAAGAACTGTTATTCCCTTGAATTCTGTTTCCGTCTCGTCTCTGACACGCTCCTCAGGGTGGACCTGGTTCAGGGGTGGGCGCAGTCCGGCTTGGCCCATCCCGACCTGTGACAGATTTGGCGTAAGTCGGCAGGGTACCACCTTGAGTTGAGCGATCAGAGTGAGATGGCTGAAGAAGAAGAGCCAGTAGTGCGGCAACCGGCAATGCCGATTTTTATGGGAGCCCCGTGGGCCCAGAAGTACGGAGGCCCCGGATCAGAAGTGAGTTTGTCATGTTGGAAAGCTCAGGTCGAGTACTTAGCCGGACTTCAAGGTCTGAGTGCCCCTCAGAAAGTACAGTTTGTTTTAAATTCCCTGGAAGGAGAAGCAAGAAGAGAGGTACAGGCAGCGCCGGAAGCAAATCGAACGACGGCCCAAGCAATCTTTGAATTTCTCACGGGGCAATATGGAGACACCACCCCGGTAGCTGTCCTGCGAACGCAGTTTTTCAATTGTAGACAAGGGCCTCGACAAAATGTCCGTGCATTCACACTACAGTTGAGGGAACAGTTCTCCCGTTTGAAAGGAAGACAAGATCACGGTCTGGGTGATGAGGAAGTCCTGTTGAGAGATCAGTTTCTATTAGGATTACGAGAAGGCCCTGTGCGTCAGAGTCTGCGGGTCCAACTACAACGAGAACCCGACCTCACTTTTGAAGAGCTGCGTGGAGAAGCTTTAGCCCTTGAACGTGACCATGCTGCGAGCGTAGACCCTCCCAGTTGTCTGGCCACCAACGCCACTAGTGTTCCACCGCCCCCTGCTATATCGGACTGGAAACAGGCCCTTCGGGAGGAGCTGAAGAAGGACGTACGTGAGCAACTGTCCGAACTGTCTAAGTCCCTCGTGGCAGAACTTCGCCGGGAACATCCCCGTTCATTGCCTCCGCCACGGGAGCGGGCGTACTCCGATGGGGGCCATCTCCCAGAACGCCGTCCACTTCGGCCTTTGGGGCCTCGATTCCAGTGGGATGAACAGGGTCGTCCTCTCTGCAATAACTGTGGAGAACCGGGTCATTACTCCCGTCAGTGCTCCTCCAGACGGGCATCGCAGGGGGGTTTTTAGAGCGTCCGGCCACTGTGGGTCAAGTGGTCGGGACCCCCTTGTTAGACCCTCAGCTTCCCACACTCCCCAACGAACACCTGGTGGGCCGTTGCCCGGTTGTGGCGATTCAGGTCAACGGCCGGGAAGTACAATGCCTCCTGGACACCGGGTCGCAAGTAACCTTGTTTGCGGAGAGCCTGACTCATGAGTTATTTGGTGCCCAGGGTCGGTCGACGGCCGAAGCCCCCTGGTTGACCCTGCGTGGGGCAAATGGACTTGACATACCATACGTTGGATATTTGGTGATGGATCTGGAGATACACGGGGTTGTGGTACCCCAGAAGGGAGTAGTGGTGGTGCGAGATGGCTGTCTGGGGTCTCATCGGGCCCTACTGGGCATGAACGTGATCTCTGAGTGTTGGGAGGAACTGTTCCGGGGCAGACCAGTGCGAGCTGCCTCGTCATCAGATGGCCAGGAGTGGGATCGGGTGAGAGCCGACTGTCGCCGGGTTTGCCTGGCCGAGCAGCAGGGCGAACGGGAGAGTACTGGGAGAGTGGCCTGCCGTTATGCCTTGTCCGTTCCCGCTCGAAGTGAAGCCGTGGTCTGGGCCAGGGTGCCCTCTCGGCTTTATAGCCCCCAGGAGTGGGTTTTGGTGGAGCCCTACCCGGATGGCCCCAAGGTGGAAGTTGCTCGGGGGCTGGCGTCTGCAAGGAGAGGCCGAGTCTCAGTTAGAGTCCGAAATACAAATTCTTTCCCGATCCACCTATACCGCCACCAACGCCTAGCCCGAGTTACCTCGGTGAAGCCCCATCAAATTCGAGAACAGGGAGAAGTGGAATTCTGTCGAGTAAGTCCAACAGTGGTAGAGGTGGCCCTGGCACAAACGGGTCGACACGTGGAAGAGGTTGGAGGAAGACTGCCGACACACCCTGGAAGGAGAGTCGTTACGTGGAGAGGGATTGAAAGAGGACCAAGTCCAACAACTCCAATGTTTCTTGACGAAATGGCAACATTTGTTCTCTACCCACGACGAGGACTACGGCCGTACGGATGCAGTTAAGCACCAGATCCCGACCGGAGAGGCCACACCCAGCAGGGAGCGTTATCGACCCGTGCCTCCGACCCTGTACTCAGAGGTTCGCACCCTCCTGAGGGGGATGTTGGATAAGGGAATTATCCGGGAGAGCAGCAGTCCTTGGGCCGCGCCGATAGTACTGGTACGGAAGAAAAATGGTTCTTGGAGGTTCTGTGTGGACTACCGGCGGCTCAACCAGGTGACCAAAAGGGATGCTTTCCCACTGCCCCGAGTAGAAGATTCTCTCACCAGCCTTACACAAGCAGCTTGGTATTCGACACTCGATCTGGCCAGCGGATACTGGCAAGTCCAGGTGGATGAGCGGGACAGGGAGAAGACTGCGTTCACTACCCCCTTTGGGTTATATGAGTGGGACCGGATGTCCTTTGGCCTCTGCAACGCCCCAGCCACTTTCCAATGGCTCATGCAGCGTTGCCTGGGCGGCCAACTAATGGAGACCACGCTTGTCTACCTCGACGACGTGATCGTCTATTCTCCGGATTTCGGGTCCCATCTCCAACACCTGGAACAGGTCTTTCTCTCCCTGGAGAGGTATGGGCTGAAACTCCAGCCGGATAAATGTCAGCTTTTCCGAAAGGAGGTAAAATTCTTGGGCCACATTGTGAGTGCTGGAGGGATTTCTGTCGATCCGGAGAAGGTGGCGGCTGTGCAGGGGTGGGCCACCCCTAAGACGGTACGGCAGGTTAGATCCTTCCTGGGCTTCGTCGGATATTATAGGCGATTCATTAAAGATTTCTCCAGAATCGCCAAGCCGATCAATCAGCTGCTGGGAGGTACGGGACGAGTTCGGGGTCGAGGGTCGCCATCGATCCAGTGGGATCCGGCGTGTGAGGAGGCCTTTCAGAGGCTCAAACAGGAGTTATTACAGGCCCCGATTTTGGCTTATGCCGACTTCACACAGCCTTTCATCCTGTACACAGATGCCAGTAACCTGGGCTTAGGAGCTGTCCTGGCTCAGAAGCAACAAGGAAAGGAGAGGGTAATCGCTTATGCGAGCCGAAGCCTGCACCCCACCGAGAGAAACGACGCCAATTACAGTTCCTTTAAACTCGAGCTGCTGGCAATGAAGTGGGCGGTGAGTGAAAAATTTAAAGATTACCTGTGGGGAGCCAGGGTGCAAGTGGTTACGGACAATAATCCGCTCGTACATCTGCAGACCGCCAAGCTGGGGGCGGTAGAACAGCGATGGGTGGCACAACTGGCGAACTTCGATTACCAGCTCCAATACCGGCCAGGGAGGGAACATACCAACGCCGATGTCCTATCTAGGCTGCCAGAGGAAGGATCATCGGGCCCGGTATTGGCTCAGGAAGCAGGACATGACGAAGGACTAATGGTGGGGATTGTGGAGGCACCCGGCCAGCCCTTGGAAGAACCCCCGGGTAGTTGGGGATGGGACCCGCAGCGCTGGAGGGTATGGCAGGGCGAGGACGAGGATCTGCTGGTGGTCCGAACTTGGCTGAGGCGGAAGGCATGGCCCGCCGGTGCGGAATGCCAAGCTCAGACCCGAACAGTGCGAGGACTGTTGGGCCAGAGAGAGAGACTCTACTTGAAGGAAGGGGTGATTTGCAGGGCCCTCCAAGATCCCAAGTGGGGCGACAGGGTCTGTCAGGTGGTGGTCCCCGAGGGACGCTGGCCAGCGTTGTTGGAAGCCTATCACACCAGGATGGGGCATCAAGGGCAGGAGAGGACGACGGCCTTATTACGGCGACACTTCTACTGGCCCGGGATGGAGGGCACGACGAGGGCCTATCTACAGAAGTGTCCACGCTGTATACTGTTTAAGACCAGGAAAGAGGTACGGGCTCCGCTGGTTCCAATTCAGGCCAAGGCACCCTTGCACATTGTCGCTATGGACTATCTGACCCTGGGTCGGCCGGTGGACCGGATCCAGTATATCCTTGTGGTTACGGACCTGTTCACGAAGTACGCTTGGGCCGTTCCGACCCTAGATCAGACTGCCATTACCACCGCCAACGCCCTGTGGAAGTACGTAATTCAGTCGTTTGGGTGTCCCGAAGTACTCCATTCTGATCAGGGGCCTAACTTTGAGTCCAGGGTGATACACGAGCTGTGCCAGCTGTATGGAGGGAAGAAGACCCATACGACCCCTTATCACCCCCAAGGGAACGGGGGGTGTGAGAGGTTTAACCAGACGCTGCTGAGCCTGCTGGGGACCCTGGAGGAGGACCAACAGGGCCATTGGGCCGACAGACTCCCGGCATTAGTTCAGGCATACAACAATAGCGTACACAGTACTACGGGCTATGCCCCAACTTACCTTATGTTTGGAAGGCATGTGAGGCTTCCAACTGATTTGCTCTTGGGGACCATGGCGGCGGAAGAAGGGAGCAGTCTGACCGATTGGGTGACCAGGCACCACCAGTGCCTTCAGTCGGCTTATGAGCAGGTCTCGGATCAGATCAATCGGGTTGCAGCGAAGAACAAAAGGCTATACGACCGGACGGCTCGGGAAGCACCGCTACTACCAGGGGAGAGAGTATTGGTAAGGGACAACCGTCGCCAGGGGAAGGGTAAATTAAGCGACCGGTGGGAGTCACAGCCCTATGTAGTCCAGCGGCAACCACACCCAGACCAGCCGGTTTATGCCATCCGTCCCGAAGGGAGAGCCGGTCCAGAGCGGGTGTTGCATCGCAACCTGATTCGCCCCTGTCCGAACTATCCGACTCCTGCTGCCGAAAAGCCCCCCGGTGAAACAGCATGGATGCCCCAGTTGGTAGGATGGGCGGTGGTCCCGAGGGGACTAGGCATAGAGCCACGGCCTGAAGAGCCTATTTCTCCACCCAGGCGGCCCCAGCGGGAGAACCGAGGTCGGCCCCCAGCTAGATATGGAGACTGGGTGTCCGGCTCCCGTTCTCGGGACTAGAACGGTTTGGCGGGGGAGTATGTCACGGTGTGACAAATGAGGGCGGAACTAAAGTTCGCCGCAATTGTGTCCCCTCCGGTATAATAACAAGGAAACACCACCCCCCGTGTAAATGTGTATCTGTTGCCTTGCCAACCGGGATGAGGAAATCGACATCAGGTGTGGGGAATTAATCTAGAGCCATGACGAAGCCATGTGGGCATTGAGAAGGATATAAAAAGCCAGCGAAGAGAGACTGTTGTGTGGTTCTCTCCCGTGAGAAGTCGTTCTATTTGAGTGTTGCAGAGAAGAATTATGGGGTGCAAAGGGAAGTGCTGCTGGAGGGGACTCGAGGAGTGTGGAAGAGTTGTGAAAACACACCGTTTGCCTGGAAGGGAGAGAGATAAGTAATCGACCATCGTATCTCGTACCTGCATGTTTCAACACTGAATTTGAGGTGGATTGGAGTGCTGTGATTGTGCTATCTAAATGTCACTGAGTGAATTATACTGATTCATGTTCGATCTCTTGCCCTCTTCCCCCGTGTTGGAACGGTGATGTGAATCCGTCTATGTCTGTGGAGGAAAACCCTGAAACATCTTTTTCCCAACATTGGAGCTCGTTGCTTGTGGCACGGAGACCCCTGGGTGAGTGCTGGCCTTATCTGCACTTATTGAAGTGGATTGCAGTGCTTAAATTGACGTTTCCCCCCTCACGTTTTATGTTTGGAGTGAAATTGCCGTGTGTGTGTGGAAGATTTATTCTCTTTTGCCGTGCACTCCCCACGTGCCATGCTGGTCTACTGTCAGTAACTGGAGCTTAATAATGTCGATCGGCCCCATCTGTTGAGAACTAGAAGGAATAGCATCTGTGAGTCAAACTAACCTCTCTGTTTTGAAGTAGTGATTCTGACTGTCTTAGAAGAAGCTCTGTCCAGCCTGTTGACTTAAGTTCGCTACTTGCCTGTCAACCCACCTGTATGGTGAGAAGGTTTGCCCCCCCTTGCAACACACGTGAGACTGCACACTCTATCTGCAATCTTGATTCTGTTTGTCTTAGCAGGAGCTCCGCTCAGCCTGTTGACTTTGAGTCTGCTGCAGCCCTAAGCCCACCTGTATGGTGTGAAGTTATCTGTCCCCTGCAACACACGTGAGAACTGTATACTGCTGTTGAAGTTGATTCTGTCTGTCCTAGAGAAGCTCACCTCAGCCTGCGACTTGAGTCTGCTACAACCCCGAGTCCATTCTGCATGGTGCGAAGTCATCTGTCCCCTGCAACACACGTGAGAATTGTATACTGCTGTTGAAGTTGATTCTGTCTGTTCTAGAGAAGCTCCACTCAGCCCGCGACTTGAACCTGCTACAACCCCAAGTCCATCTGCATGGTGTGAAGTTATCTGTCCCCTGCAACACACGTGAGAACTGTATACTGCTGTTGAAGTTGATTCTGTCTGTCCTAGAGAAGTTCACCTCAGCCTGCGACTTGAGTCTGCTACAACCCCAAGTCCATTCTGCATGGTGTGAAGTCATCTGTCCCCTGCAACACACGTGAGAACTGTATACTGCTGTTGAAGTTGATTCTGTCTGTCTTAGAGAAGTTCCGCTCAGCCTGCGACTTTGAGTTGCTACAACCCCAAGCCCATCTGCATGGCGTGAAGTTATCTGTCCCCTGCAACACACGTGAGAATTGTATATTGCTGTTGAAGTTGATTCTGTCTGTCTTAGAGAAGTTCTGCTCAGCCTGCGACTTTGAGTCTGCTACAACCCCAAGCCCATCTGCATGGTGTGAAGTTATCTGTCCCCTGCATCACGTGTGAGAACTGTATATTGCTGTTGAAGTTGATTCTGTTTGTCTTAGAGGAGTTCCGCTCAGCCCGCGACTTGAGTCTGCTACAACCCCAAGTCCATCTGCATGGTGTGAAGTTATCTGTCCCCTGCAACACACGTGAGAACTGTATACTGCTGTTGAAGTTGATTCTGTCTGTCCTAGAGAAGCTCACCTCAGCCTGCGACTTGAGTCTGCTACAACCCCAAGTCCATTCTGCATGGTGTGAAGTCATCTGTCCCCTGCAACCCACGTGAGAATTGTATACTGCTGTTGAAGTTGATTCTGTCTGTTCTAACTGTCTGTCCTAGAGAAGCTCCGTTCAGCCTGTTGACTCAAGTCTGCTGTAGCCCTAGAGTTCCAACTGTCTACTCACCTGTGGAAACTTACCTGTCCGTCGTAGGCCTCTGTGAACTTTGCATCAGTGTGGGAAGAGGATTAGCCCTGACTGTATACCCACCTGTAGAAACTCACCTGTCTGTCGTCGGTCCTTGTGAACCCTGTACCAGTGTGGGAAGAGGAAGGGCCCTGACTGTCTACTCACCTGTGGAAACTCACCTGTCTGTCGTCGGTCCTTGTGAACCCTGCATCAGTTTGGGAAGAGGAAGGGCCCCGACTGTCTACTCACCTGTGGAAACTCACCTGTCTGTCGTCGGTCCCTGTGAACCCTGCATCAGTGTGGGAAGAGGAACAGCCCGACTGTCTACTCACCTGTGGAAACTCACCTGTCCGTCGTAGGTCCCTGCGGAACCTTCATCAGCGTGGGAAGAGGAACAGCCCCGACCGCATACACACCTGTGGAAATCCATCGATCCATCTCAGGCCATTGCGAACCTTGTATCGACGTGGGAGTGGGCCCCGGAGACTGCTGCATTGCCTCGATTCCGGGGAAGAAGAGGAAAGGAAGATTTTAGCTTAGGTTATTCAAATTACTTTTAACTTTAATAAAAAGAACTGTTATTCCCTTGAATTCTGTTTCCGTCTCGTCTCTGACACGCTCCTCAGGGTGGACCTGGTTCAGGGGTGGGCGCAGTCCGGCTTGGCCCATCCCGACCTGTGACATATATATATATATATATACACACAGTGGGTACGGAAAGTATTCAGACCCCCTTACATTTTTCACTCTTTGTTATATTGCAGCCATTTGCTAAAATCATTTAAGTTCATTTTTTTTCTCTCATTATTGTACACACAGCACCCCATATTGACAGAAAAACACAGAATTGTTGACATCTTTGCACATTTATTAAAAAAGAAAAACTGAAATATCACATGGTCCTAAGTATTCAGACCCTTTACTCAGTATTTAGTAGAAGCACCCTTTTGATCTAATACAGCCATGAGTCTTTTTGGGAAAGATGCAACAAGTTTTTCACACCTGGATTTGGGTATCCTCTGCCATTCCTCCTTGCAGATCCTCTCCAGTTATGTCAGGTTGGATGGTAAACGTTGGTGGACAGCCATTTTCAGGTCTCTCCAGAGATGCTCAATTGGGTTTAAGTCAGGGCTCTGGCTGGGCCATTCAAGAACAGTCACGGAGTTGTTGTGAAGCCACTCCTTCGTTATTTTAGCTGTGTGCTTAGGGTCATTGTCTTGTTGGAAGGTGAACCTTCGGCCCAGTCTGAGGTCCAGAGCACTCTGGAGAAGGTTTTCGTCCAGGATATCCCTGTACTTGGCCGCATTTATCTTTCCCTCGATTGCAACCAGTCGTCCTGTCCCTGCAGCTGAAAAACACCCCCACAGCATGATGCTGCCACCACCATGCTTCACTGTTGAGACTGTATTGGACAGGTGATGAGCAGTGCCTGGTTTTCTCCACACATACCGCTTAGAATTAAGGCCAAAAAGTTCTATCTTGGTCTCATCAGACCAGAGAATCTTATTTATCACCATCTTGGAGTCCTTCAGGTGTGCTTTCATGTGTCTTGCACTGAGGAGAGGCTTCTGTCGGGCCACTCTGCCATAAAGCCCCGACTGGTGGATGGCTGCAGTGATGGTTGACTTACTACAACTTTCTCCCATCTCCCGACTGCATCTCTGGAGCTCAGCCACAGTGATCTTTGGGTTCTTCTTTACCTCTCTCACCAAGGCTCTTCTCCCCCGATAGCTCAGTTTGGCCGGACGGCCAGCTCTAGGAAGGGTTCTGGTCGTCCCAAACGTCTTCCATTTAAGGATTATGGAGGCCACTGTGCTCTTAGGAACCTTAAGTGCAGCAGAACGTTTTTTTGTAACCTTGGCCAGATCTGTGCCTTGCCACAATCCTGTCTCTGAGCTCTTCAGGCAGTTCCTTTGACCTCATGATTCTCATTTGCTCTGACATGCACTGTGAGCTGTAAGGTCTTATATAGACAGGTGTGTGGCTTTCCTAATCAAGTCCAATCAGTATAATCAAACACAGCTGGACTCAAATTAAGGTGTAGAACCATCTCAAGGATGATTAGAAGAAATGGACAGCACCTGAGTTAAATATATGAGTGTCACAGCAAAGGGTCTGAATACTTAGTGTGATGTGATATTTCAGTTTTTCTTTTTTAATAAATGTGCAAAAATGTCAACAATTCTGTGTTTTTCTGTCAATATGGGGTGCTGTGTGTACAATGAGGAAAAAAAATGAACTTAAATGATTTTAGCAAATGGCTGCAATATAACAAAGAGTGAAAAATGTAAGGGGGTCTGAATACTTTCCGTACCCACTGTATATATATATATATATATTAGTGCTGTCAACGTTAACGCGTTAACGCATGCGATTAATTTTTGTCTGGTTTAACGTGTTAAAATATTTAACGCAATTAACGCAGCATCCGTCTTTTCTGCCATCCGTTGGCTAGCTTTACATTATATGATCACGCTCTTATTCATTTAAATGCTTTTAAACATTTCAAGCGCGGCAAGACAAAAGAGAATGCGCTGTCTGTGAATGTCCTTATGTGACACACACACACACACACACACACACATAGACAGGGCGCCAGAATCCAGTTCTCTTTCGCGCTTGAACTAACAATAACAATAACAATAACAATAATTTTGTCGATTATCCTCATAAGAGCAGTCTTAAATGATTTATATAAAGTCTAAAATTAACAAAGAGTTGCGAGAGAATGAGGCGCGTGTGAGATCCATAGACAGTATAAACGGTGAGCTCCGCGTGTGTGTGTGTGTGTGTGTGTCTGCTCTTAAAGGGACAGCAGCCAATAAAGCTTCCTGTCAGTAAAGTTAAAGAACAAAGGGAACAGAGAAAATGACTCACTGCTGTTGACTGAATAACTTTTGTAGCTTTAATAAGGATTAACTATTTAATTTATAGTTTATGCAGTGCAGACTGCATATAACTTTGATAACTTTATTACATTTCTGTATATTTCCTAACTGTTAAGACAGGAAGGGCACGAATAAATATGACATTTATTATGGGTTTATGTTAGCATTGTTTTAAGTTCACTTAAATTAAAAACTGTTATATTTTTGAAGCCTAATAAATGTGAAAAAAAAATCAGTAGCTGTATTAATATCAGTAATACTGGCCTTCATTCATAAAAAGATGCCATTAAACAATTATTTAAAATATACTGTCTTTATGTTGTTTCTACATTAATTTGATTAACTGTGAAATTATTACATTATAAAATATATTAAAAACGTACAAAAACATTTCTTTTTTTATTGCGATTAATTGCGATTAATCACAGAAAAAATGTGTGATTAATCTAGTTAAAATTTTTAATCGATTGACAGCACTAATATATATATATATATATATATATATATATATATATAAAATATATAGAAAAATATATAATGTAATATATTTCTTATGTTTTTTTTTATTATTATTTACATCATAAATGTTTCATATTTTCAAGCTAATTAACAAAAGCACAAGCACACCTGCATGTACTAAATTATTTAGCCAAGAGACTATCACTGTGCTGAGTAGTGCACAAACATTACTTTTAAAATATAGTAATTATAGTATTGATGATTTTCGGGCCAATCATCAACCGAACCACAGGCTCCACTCTTCAGCACAATGACCCCAAATACTCAGACATACCAGAAAAACTTTTAAATTAAAAAATAATAGAACATTAAACACTAATAGACCAGGAGTTGCCACACCCAATCACATAGAGGTCATCCAGGAATTAAATGAGATGCTCAGTGTTCTATGGGAAGTAGTGGGAGAAACACACAATGAAACTCAGGAACCCTGACAGTCACACAGAATCATGTTATTTTTTTTATATATAAATTGTGTCAGTGTGAAAAATGGCCTCCTTTTGGGGATATCCTCATTTGTATTTTTTTTTTTAAACAGTATTTATAACTAGCTGTATATAAACCCAATAGGCAAGGCAAGTTTATTCATATAGCACCTTTCAGACACAATGGTAATTCAAAATGCTTTACATAGAGAAGGAATTTAAATTGACATAAAATAATCACAACAGATGCATAAGGAAAAAAATATAATGTATAAGAGATAAAAATAACAATAAAAGCAGAGAGTCCTGAATCACTAAATTCGGTGCGCCTCTGTCTGAATGGAAGAGTCAGAGAGCTTCAGATCGCGAGACACACTAGTAACAATTCCCGACTTCTTAGTGACTGTCGCCTCTGATGGCTTTCGGTAATCACCGTCTCACTTCCCAATCCTCTCAACTCTTCCAACCAGACAGCCCTAACCAAAAATCAAAACTGCATAAGTAAAACCGTTATAAAAAGAATAAAAAGATGTTACATAAATAAGATAAAATGCAATCAGTCGAACACACAGTGGCACAGCTAGTGCTCAGTCAGTAAATGCACAGAGTGTTTTGAGTATGGATTTGAATGTTACTGTTAAAGCACGTCTGATCTCTTCTGGAAGCTGGTTCCAGACTCAGCAGACTCTCCTTGCTTTGAGTGAACCACTGTTATTATTTCTAACTGACGTGATCCTGATGATCAGACTGATCTGTTAGTTTTATATTCGATGAGCATATCTGCAATGTATTGAGGTCCTAGACCATTGAGTGATTTATAAACAAGTAACAGTACTTTAAAATCAATTCTAAATGCAACTGGAAACCAGTGCAAGGACCCGAGGACTGGTGTGATATGTTCATATTTTCTGGCAGCAGCGTTCTGTATGAGCTGCAACTGTGTGTGTGCATGTGTGTGTGTGTGTGTGTGTGTGTGTGTACAGGTGGCATAAGCCATTTAAGCCATTTTGCTAACTTAAAATATTTAAGCATTTGTGATTATATTTCTTGAAAACTTTGGTAACACTTTATTTTGATGGTTCCTTTTGAACATTCTTCTGACTATAAGTAACTTTGCAACTACATGTCAACTTATTCTAACCATAACCCTACCAGTCTACTAATACTCTACTAATACTCTACTAATACTCTACTAATACTCTACTAATACTCTAATGAGAGTTAGTTGACATGTAGCTGCAACATTACTTATAGTCAACAGAATGTGTTAAAGGGACCATCAAAATAAAGTTTAATCTTTTTTATTTTTTTATTTTTTTTAATAGACATAAGCCTCGTCTGGATATTCAGTTCAGACTGATGTCTGTTCAGAGTTGAGCTCTATGTGTGTTTGTTTGGTCTGAGTGCTGAGATTCTCTCTACAGACCAGCACACACTGGAGAGGCTCTGAAATCACTGTCAAACTCAACAAGCAGTGACACATCACGTACCAAGAGTCTGGCATGTTAAAGATAAGGATTCGCACATAGTAAACCAACACACATGGTAAATAGAGCACCACTAAGGTAACCATGGTAACAAGAAACAACGATGCGCCTGGTCTGTTGTCACTGACAGGTGTTCTGGCAGGAGTGGGCGGGGCTTTGCATGTGATTATGCCTGTGACAACCAATAAACACACAGGTGCCAGAATTGAGCCAACAGCGAGATAAAAACCATAACCACGGCCATCAAAAGCCAGCAATAATGCACACATTACAGGAAAAATAAGTATAATGATGGAGATTATGATATAACAGGGGGTTGAGAAAATATGAGCAGAGATCAGTGGATATTTCAGTGTCAGAACCCCCTCCAGAGACACCAGCTGTTGCAGGTGAACGCCACACACTTTCAGACACAAATATCCAAGCATTAATATGAAGTCAAAGCCAAGACCTGAAGAAAGAAGCTTTGACACTATATATATATACAGGGGCAGTTGCAACAGGTCACAGAGGAGGAGGAGGATGATGAAGGCTGAGATCCGGCCTCTGGTCTTTCTCTGAAGATGCACAAAATAAAAAGCCCAAATCAGACACGGCACCCCCACACACAGAGCAGTGATGAAGAAGATGGACAGTGTGATTTCAGAAGAAAGTATTTCATTTCCAATGTCATGGTCATAGTAATCATAAAATGCGGTAGAGTTGATGAAATATAAATATACAGGAGCTCTGTCGTAGTCCTCCATGGTCTAAGTTTACTGCTGCACTTTGAGTTCCTGAAAGAAAAGAAAAGAAAAAAACCTTTTAAGAAGAACACCCTAAACTGGTCTCACAGTCTGGCCAAACAGTCTTAATGGTTTTAGAGGGGTTTGGGTTGAGAGACCAGCTAAACCAGTTTATACAGCAACTGAGTATAGCAAACCACTTTGAGTTGGTTTATTTTTAGATATTTATAAAGAGTGAAGTTGGGCCCTTTCACTTCAGGTAAGTTAAGGAAATTAAAAATGGCATATGCCTTTGAAAGATTTCTTCAGAAGAATCATAACAATATTGAAACAACGATCTCAAATCGTAAAATATCCAACATGAATATTTACGATCAGTAATCCTGTTGTGTGAGGTGAACCCCGAGGACAAACACACACACACACACACACACACACACACACACTCACACACACACACACACACCACACTCACACACACACACACACACACACACACACACACACACACACACTCTGTGTGTATAGGGGTTCAATCTTCAGCTGGCTGGCAGGAGATGTCAATAACAGGTCACATGACCTTCCGCCACAATAGGGTATATGTCGAACGTCGCATTACGAAACCAGAAAACAGAACGCATCGCTTCCGGTTCAGGTCTTTTGTATGTGCTTCTTGCATTTTTTTACTGTTTTACTCAAGATAACTTAAAAGGAGCGAGCAAAAATGATCATAACCAATGTCCCTCGCATGTGAAGATCGATATTTAAAAGTAAAAAAAAAAAAAAATCTTCACACTAACGTTTAGATATTTAAATAGAATAAAACGCCAATAACAAAGTGAGATAGGTAGGTTAGCTGATTACCTTAAAATTCCATAGATATCGGCGTCAGTTCATACGGCTGTTAACACTTTCTATGACAAGCGGATGCGATGAGACCAGGTTTCCGGTTTCGTCATGCGACGTTCGACATACCCTATTAAGACAACTACTGAATAAATGCAGATTCAAATTAAATAAGTTACAATAATTTTATATTTTCTGTAAATTGTTTAAAAATACTTTGAATAAATGAACATATTTATTTATTTTCATCCACATCTGAATGTTTGGCTCCTGGCAGTTCAGTCCAGCTGCTATTGAGCTCCAAGAATAGTTTATAGTCAAATTAAATACAATTAAATGATAGCAAATTTAAATTATCACCAAATACTATTTAAACAATAACGATCTGAAAGCAGAAACTAGCCCGATTGACTTCTGTTAATCAGCTAAGCGGACACAGTTATAAGCTGACAATCTCAAAAATACTAAATGTTTGCAGATTATCTAGTTTGAGTGGATATACTGGTCTATCATTACTGGAAAAAGAAGAAGAAAAAAAAAAAGCTGTTACTGGCAAAAATAGTTGCAACTTTCAGTTCTCTTCTTCTTTTTTTCCGATAGCTCCCATCGTTCAAAACTGAAGTCACAAACTCTCTGCAGAACAAACTGTGAATCATTTTTCATTGCTTTCACACAAAATGCATTCAATGACCACATTTTCTCAAATTTATGAACACTTTTGTCATTCATTCTTCGACCATCTGCAAAACATAGTTTTATGTAATATATATATGCATATTTGCAGTATTTTTTTTTTCTTTTTTATGCAAACACTGCTTTCAAAACTGATAAAAGCACATTCAAATCAGAATGATGGCAAACTGCACATTTCTGCAGGAATTATTATAAAATATGTAAAATAATAATTATTACAAACAAAACTAATTTTCAATTTCATATTACTGTTTCTCTTAGTAATATAATTATTATTATTATTATTATTTTTTTTTTTTTCATCTTTTAGTAAAACAGGATGGCTTCAGATGATTTTGTTTCACATGCATGAACATGGATCAAGGAAAACACATGAGGAAAGAAGAGAGAGGGAGAACCTTCACAGTTCTGTACATCCATCCATCTATTCCCACACATCATGTAACCTCTCCCTGTTTTTAGGGGTTTTAGGTCAGTTATGAATGACAAAGTGTGTTTGTTGGGTCACAACTTTTTGCCAGGTGTTATGGAAGAATGAGTTGATTTGAGGCATTTTTGAATTATTTTGTCAGTTTTAGAGCATTTTGAATGTGGAAATGAACCGCTGTGTGAAGCTTAAAGTTGGTTCGGGGAACCGTGTGAAGAGTTTTGAAAAAGTGACAGTATGAGAAATGTGTAGCGATTGTAAAACAACACTGTAAATTGTATCTGCATTTTTATCACAGTTATTTAATATTAATTAACAGGGTCAAACTATTGTGGAATATTTGGATATATTCATTTATTTTTCAACTAAATGAGCATATACGGTTTGTATTTCCCAGCCTGCTTGTTTCTGAAACAGTTTTCTGCGTGTTGCCCTGTTTTCTGGTATTACAGATTTTCTTAAAAAAAACAACCAGATTATCCTAAGTAAGAAAATTTACCTTTTGCTATGGTTTAAATAAATGTTCAGCTGATATACAGTATATAGCAGTACAGGTCAAAAGTTTGGAAAACATTACTATTTGTAATCTTTTGAAAGAAGTTTCTTCTGCTCATCAAGCCTGCATTAATTTGATCAAAAAATACAGAAGAAAATTTAAATTGTGATATATTATTACAATTTAAAATAATTGGTTTTCAATTCATTATACTTTAAATGATCATTTATTTCTGTGATGCAAAGCTGAATTTTCAGGATCATTACTCCAGTCTATCACATGATCCTTTAGAAATCACTCTAATATGAGGATTCATTATCAAAGTTGGAAACAGTTCTGCTGCTTAATATGTTTTCATCACCTGTGATACTTTTTTAGGATACTTTGATGAATAAAAAAAAATAAAAAAAAAAATAAAAAAAGAAGCAAATGTTTTAAAAATAGAATTTTTTGTATCAACAATATACACTACTGGTCAGTGATTTGGGGTCAGTATTATTATTATTTTTTTTAAATAAATCAATACTTTTATTCAGCAAGGATGTGTTAAATTGATAAAAAAGTGATAGTAAAGAAGATTTATATTATTAGAAATATTTTTTTTTTTTTTTGAATAAATGCAGTTATTTTTAACCTTTTATTCATCAAATATATTAGGCAGCAGAACTGTGTCCAACCATCATAATAAATCAGAATATTTAGAATGATTTCTAAAGGATCATGTGATAGACTGGATGTCACACTGATGACTGGAGTAATGATGCTGAAAATTCAAGCTTTGCATCACAGGAATAAATTATTTTAATAGTATATTCAAATAGGAAAACTATTATTTTAAGTTGTAATAATATTTCACAATATTACAGTTTTTTTTCTTCTGTATTTTTTATCAAATAAACGCAGCCTTGATAAGCATTAGAGACTTTCAAACATATAAAAAAAAACGTAATGTTTCCAAACTTTTGACCTGTATAATTATAGTAATAATCAGACATTTATCCTTACCAACATTCGGTTACACTTTATTTTGATGGTCCCCTTTAGACAACCCAGGTTTCAGCATGGCACATCAGTTAAATTCACATTTAAAATACACCAAAACTACCAAAACACTTCATTCAGGACTCAAATCTAGTCATTCTTCCATAACACTAGCAAAGTTTGTCATCCAACAAACACACTTTGTCACTTATAAAACAATGAAATAAAAACACTAACAACAGGTAGCGTTTGTCACGTACGGGACTGCAGTAATAAAACCATAGTTCGTAACGATCTTTAATTACAACTACTCTGGAAACATCAGAAAAAATCCCAACCACATTAACACTGAAAAAAGAACTGGGAGAAACTTAGGCTTAAATACACACTGAAAGCTAATAAACAGAACAGGGAACCAGGTGCATGCTAAAGTAACAACCATGGAGATTTACTAGGAATATGGGCAGACAGACAGGAAAAACCAAAACTAAAACTCTAACAGACTGAACAGTCACCTGAAAGAGTTATACAATGTAAAATTTTAAACAAACAAACAAACAACAAAAAAAAAACTAAAAAACTAAAACAAAACAAGAATGACATTCTCTGTTCACTTTGAAACAAGATGAGATGAGTAGCAAAAAACAGAGATATGATTAAAATAATATTATATTTGTCAAAAAAAAAAAAAAAAAAAAAAACAGATATGAAAAATTAACCTAAGTAAGAAATGTACTTTTGCTATGGTTAAATAAATGTTCAGTGATATTTTTTTATTCTTATTTTTTCTGTACAGTGTTGATATGGCATCTAGTAAATACCCTAGTAAGTTCCGTCATGCTGGCATGTGTGAAAAGCTTTAAACCATGTGTGTTACCACCTAGCCCCGCGTTAGTTTGTGCCCCCGCTCACCCCCGCCTGACAAAACACAAGGTTCATTTGTGCTGGGTTATTAAATATTATCAATCTAGGTCATAAAATGTAATAATATGTTATTTGACCCAGACAGACCAGTAAAGAACTGACCTGAGATCAGGTAGAGAGTGATGATGATGATGGTGATGATGATGATGATGATGATGATGATGATGATGATGATGAAGATGGCAGCTCTAATTCCAGATTGACTTCAGTCTCAAGGATGTTCAAAGAAACAGTCGTGTCAGATAACAGTGATAAACACATATGCATATCTTCTGTCTGTCTCTCTTCATTTCTGCTTCCTTGTTCTCTATAACGGTTCCACCCATCTGCATGTCTAACAGGGCAGATACGTGTTGAGATATGAGTGAAAGACATGCAGAGCAATATATGCATACAATCACACACAGCAATATATGCATATGGGACTTTACACATAAATCTGTTGCCTTATACCAACTGTTACGATAATCACTTCTGGGGAATAATTAACTCAAATGAAGGGGAATATTCATGAGTTTATGAATAGTGATTGCTTATCGTCTACACCAGATTAAAATTACCCAAAAAGGGAATATTTGATCAATTTGTCAGGAATATGATATATATCGCATATTACAGTTACATTAAATTATCGAAGCTGAAAATAGATCGATTGTATGAATGATCACCACAATGAGTTATGGTTCGTCATTAATATATCAATAGTCCTATTGCAGATCGATTATATGAGATAATCTAATGGAATTAATTTAGTTATCGAACAATCTGTTTGTCCAGCAAACGGGCCGTAAGATGAACTCATCAAATTTTCAACAAAAATGATCTCTTTCTTATAATTCGAAGAAAAGCTATTTTTCGGCCACGAAAATCACCCTCTTGTTATAAGATTTAGGTTACTGAAATAGTAACAAATTGTAAAGCTTTGTAGCTTGGATCAAACATTTCATTGACTTCGTAATGTGAGCATTTAGACAGAAGCAGTCAAGAATATAATGGATTTTAATACATGCAAAACTAAGGAATACATACTACGATTCACACAGAATATACACCCGAAACAAACAAAACCGAAAAACATTACGAGAACGACACGAATTATCAGAAGATGAGAGAGGTGAGAGAGAATGAGAGAGTGAGGATGAGAGAGGATGGAAAGAGATCATCTGGAATGATCACAGTAGACTATGGCAACTATCACAGACAAAGTGGACCTTGAGAGCCAACAATGAATCAAGTCACATTAAAAATTCAAATACTAATACTTGCAAAATGGTTCTCTTGTTGCTGAAGAACGCAGAGTCCTCGAGCGTGCGTGTGTCCTTAAGGAAGCGGGGCTTGCGCTCTCGTCTCTGCCAGTGAGCACACAGTCGCGGGGATTTTAAAGGGACACTAGGTAACTTTTTAACCTTAACTGACAGCTTCGGAGTCAGTGGAATGGTTATATTACTTATTCGGGTTGAATGGTGGTGGTTTCGCACCCCTGGTGCCCGAGAGCGGAAAAAAAACTCACTTGCACTTTGGGCGGCGGGTCGGACGAAGTATCGCGTGACTATCAGGTCTCGCGACTGTAACGAATTGCTTGACGGCACTGCACACGTACACGCCCCTATTCACGCACGGCGGGTAGCTATAAGCAAAGGGCAACGCTAGATTGAGTTATGGCTGAGGCTGAGCTGTAAAAAGAAGCAGAAAGCTAGGAAATCTTTGTCGGAGGGAACCAACCGAAAGAGGAAACGGGAGGACTGACCGAGCAAGAAGTCAGACTCGAGTAAATATATCGGACCGGCATTTTCAGAATGGTGAGAACTGACGAGAAACAGACAGCCTGCTGATGCTGATCCTGCTGTTGCACTTGTAAGTTAAGTATCTTTGGATTAACTGAGTTTATATTTAAATTTCAAGTAATTGCGACCTCAGGATGTTTGCTATTGTCTGTAAAGGTTTTTATTATGATCGCTGTCTGTTTAGGGGCCTTACTAGTACGCTAGATACTATAACTTTGATGTTAGCATTGTCATAGCAAACACGTTTGATTTAGTTGTTTGGCGTTCCTCTGTCGGTTTTATTTGTGTAACTTACACTTTTATTTAATGTCACTAGTAGGCAATATCAGACGCGCAAAATGTTGCACATATCATGATCAAGCTAGAAAAAACATTCTGATGTTTTCTTAGACAAGCAAAGGCAAACCATCATTTTACCAGATGAACTAATAGACCTTAGACAAATATTAGCCTCCGATATATATATATTTTTTTATGCTCATGCCCATTCTCCCAAAAACAAACAAACAAACACGAAAGCAGTAGTTCGCCTCGTTCATATCGTTCGTTCCCGATAAAAATACTAGTATGCATGACAACACAATAAATAAAAAATCGCCATCAGTTGGAAAGAAAGTATTGCTTTACTTGCCTCCGTAGACATAACTGGTTTTGAAATAGCCGGTTCCTCTGCTCAGCTAGGTTGACAGCTGATCAGCTGGGTTGCTCGTGACGAGGGGGGAGGGACAACAGTTTGTTTTTACGACAGAGTGTTTGAAAGCATTATACTACCAGACACTAGGGGGAGCTCGTAGAGAAAAAACACTCAGACTTGCATAATGCCCCTTTAAAGTCTCTCAAAGTTAAGACGCCAGTAACGTTCACTTCACTGAACGTAGGAAAAGTCCGTAGACTACAAATAAAGAAAAGACTTAAAGAAAAAGAAAAAAAGAAATGGAGAATGCTCCCTAAAAGCAGGGCCGTATTAAGACAGTGTGGTGACAGATTGGGGAGGGAGGGGGGGAGTGATAGTGGGCATGTAGCCGAATCTTTATTTATTTATAATTTATTATTATTATTATTATTATTATTGTTAAATTAGTGTTCATAAACGAGTTATGTATGGTCTTTCAAGAATTTCAAGTTAATAATATAACAATTTACGAAAAATTATTGTAAAGCTTGTGTCATGTGGTGCCCCCCTAGTGGTTGTGAATGGTTGGTGCCCCTGGGCACTGGCCCAAGTGTCCTTATGGATAATCCGGCTCTGCCTAAAAGGGAGCCATGGATCTTCTCCCTGCCGAAGTGTGTTCGTAAAAGTGCACAGTTACCAAATAAATAATTCAGAGTTCATCTCCCTCGTGGAGGGAGAGGCGAATATGAAAATAAAACTTAGTAAAGAAAAGAAAGGAAAGGTCGGAGTGACGCGTAGGTGCGCGTCCGAAGACGGTGGCCGAAGCCTGTCCGAAGCCTGTCCGAAGTTGGTGTTTTCCCGAAGTTTGACCGAAGAGAGTGAGAAACGGGTAAATTCCGTCTTTTGAGGGAATCCCGTCCACGCCCCTTTTTGCGGGAGGGCAAATCATCTCCCGAGATTTTCGAGCGGGAAGAAGTTCCTTTGTCCTGTCTCTGCATAGTTTATGACGATGTTTAGAATTCGTAATTTCTAACCAGACAGATGGTACACATAGAATAATACATTTTACTGTAATCTCCTGTATATGGTTGGTTCAGTCAGAGCGAGACGGTTAAACAGATACCAAGAATGAAATATAAAACAGTTAAGGATACAAAGTTACAATCAAATGCACGATTATAGGCATTTAAAGTTCGAGTCACACACGATAAAATTGTAGAATACTCCAATATGACATGTGAAGACATCTAAGCACAAAAGGAATACATTTAATACATTTAAAGGTACCTTTCTCTGAAAAGGTCCATGGATGGTGTTTGTGTGTGTGTGTGTGTGTGTGTGTGTGTGAGGTGACTTCTCAGTCTCCCGGGGGATGTAAAGTGTTATCCTATAGCAGGGGGGTCGGGTTACAAGATCATGATTCTATTTGAGAACATTAATTAGGAGAAACACTTCCAAGTTACAAATCAAAAAAATCATAACTATCGCATAAAAGGGATAACCAAACATGCAGGCCTTAATACATCATCTTAGATTCTGAATCACTTGTATTCTGAATTAAATGCAAAGGGATGTCTGCGTGTGTATGTGTGTGTGTGTGTGTAATGTCACGTAGAAAGTTCCATTATCTCTTCGGTGCATCTCTTTGAGGCTCACCACAGGCACATTAGTTTTAGGTCCTGGAGTATCTCTGAGAGGACTCAGCATCGTAAATGATGTCAGAAGGCAACCTAAACCCAGACCTGGTGACTCCATGCCAGTAATTTAGATGCTCGAGAGTCAGGAGGTTAAAAGCTTTAGTAAGCTTAGCAAAGAATGTGTTTAGAAGAAATGTGCTTAGAAAACACAGAGAGTCCAAATTTGTTAATTCAGACCAAACGAACGAATGATTCAATAGCCCAGTCGCTACACAACTGTGTGAAAAAGCACTGAGCAAAATTAGATAATGGGAACAAGAAGAGGCCTTGGTGTGAGAACAGACAAACATTTCCCGTTTAATGTCGTGCTGGCAGTGTTTCAGACAGCTCCATATGTTAGCAGTGGAGTCAAGTCAAGTCACCTTCATTTATATACAGATCGTTTCAAAGCAGCTTCACAGTGATTATATGAAATTAAAGTAACAGAGATTGTTTTGGCTTTACAGCAGCTCTAGAATAAAGTTATTGTCCAGCTAAAGTTAGTTTTGATTGATTCACTTCCGTTGTAAATTTAGGTTCATAGAGTTTTTGAACTTGGACTGAAGTGTAAAGAAATACAGTCAGTTCTTAGTTCAAGAAGTTCAGTAAAGTTGGCAATATATTTACAGATTCGAAATTTCCGGATCAATAACTCATGACACCTATCACAACACCTCAAAACACAAATGACATCTATTAACAATCATAGAAACATACACTGTAAAAATATACTTAATTTTACAGAAAATAATTAAAAAAAAAATGTTGACGTTCATTTTCTTTCATTTTAAATTGTACTCAAAACTCTGTAAAATTACATATAATATCTGTAAAATAAAAATTCAGCAGTTATTTTAGGTACTGTGACAAAAATACCTAAAATACCAGTACATATATCATATACATATACATATGTATATGTATCATATACATGTACATATACAATATCAGTACTAGGATCGTTGCTGTTCACTCTGTACATGGTACCCTTAGGAGATATCATTAGGAAGCATGGCATTAGTTTTCACTGTTATGCCGACGATACTCAGCTGTATATTTCTCTTCATGCCCCAGATGAAACTTACCAATTCACACAAATTAACGGAATGCATAGCTGATATAAAAAGCTGGATGACTAGTAATTTCCTACTACTAAATTCTGAAAAAAAACTGAGATTCTAATTACTGGACAAAAAACTTCCTCACGTAATAATCTAGAATACTGTCTAACACTTGATGACTGCTCTGTTAAGTCTTCGTCGTCGGTTAGGAACCTGGGTGTGCTCTTTGATACCAAATCCTTTCATTTGAAAGTCACGTGTCTTGTATCTGTAACAGCGCATTCTTCCCCTCTTAAAAAATATATCTAAATTCGTCATATGCTCTTTTGAAAAGTCCGGAACAATTAGTTCATGCGTTCATGACATCAAGGCTAGATTATTGTAATGCTATTATGGGTGCACGCTTAAAGGGATACTCCACTGTTTTTTCATATTAAACTATGTTATTCCCTTAACTAAGATAAGTTGATACGTAACTCTCTTGTCTCAGTGCGTGAACTCAATCGTTCTGGTGCGCGGCGACACTTTGATAGCACTTAGCTTAGCCCAGTTCGATCATTAGGAACCAAACAGAGATGAAGTTAGAAGCGACCAAACATAAACGTGGCACTTTTCTAAGCGGGTAAAAAGGATAACTATAATGTATGGCGGAATAGCACTTGAAGTTGGGAGCACTTCGACTCTGCGCAGTAAAAAGTCACGTTGATTCTAATGACAGGAAGTGAGGGGGAGAGGATTTTTCAGGAGTGACTTTTTACTGCGCAGAGTCGAAGTGCTCCCAACTTCAAGTGCTATTCCGCCATATATTATAGTTATCCTTTTTACCCGCTTAGAAAAGTGCCACATTTTATTTTGTGTCACCATACTTGGTCGTGTAACTACTCGTGTAATAGGGAAAACGTGGAGGTGTTTTGGTCGCTTCCTAACTTCCATCCTCTGTTTGGTCCCTAATGAATGAACTGGGCTAAGCTAAGTGCTATCAAGTGTCGCCGCGCACCAGAACGATTGAGTTCACGCACTGAGACGAGAGAGGTATGTATCAACTCGTCTTAGTTAAGGGAATAACATAGTTTAATATGAAAAAACGGTGGAGTATCCCTTTAATAAACAAACTACAGCTGGTCCAAAACGCAGCAGCTCGAGTTCTTACCAGAACCAGGAAGTATGACCATATTAGCCCGGTTCTGTCAACACTGCACTGGCTCCCTATTAAACAGTGATATAAATTTTAAAAATTGGCTCGATTACTTACAAGCTAGCACTAAATGGTTTAGCCTCCGCAGTACTTGAGCGAGCTCTTAACGCATTATAGTCTTCATGTCCTATTGCAATCTCAAAATTCCGGCCAGTTGATAATACCTAGAATATCAAAATCGACTACTGGCGGTAGGTCCTTTTCCTATTTAGCACCAAAACTTTGGAACAGTCTTCCTAACATTGTCCGGGAAGCAGACACACTCTGTCAGTTCAAATGTTAGGCTGCATAGATTAGGTCAGCCAGAACCTGGAACACTCCCCATAAATCCTGATGTACTCGTTACATCATAAGAAGAATGGCGCCTACGCTAATATTAGTCTCTCTGTTTATCCCAAGGTTTACCGCAGTCCGCCGGATCCAGGCCGTATCCAGATCTGATGAAGGACCTGCACCTGGACAAAACAACAACGCAGTGCTGAAGTGTCAACTAGTCTTTTCCCTGTGAAGGCTAGGGTGACCACCCGTCCCGCGTAGCGCGTGCGCGCACAGCGTTTGAAGCCCAATTCACGCGTCACGCAAATTGAGACCGTGTCACGCATAATCTATGCTTGCTCAAAAAAAAGTTGGTCGCTCTATATACTCGAGCCCCAAGCAGACAAACGAACATTACTTGACATTTCAGCACGCTATTGTTGCCACACAAACCCCTCAGTTGAACTGCTGACTAGGTTGTCAACTTTTTCATTGTTGTCATGACAGCGCACGCACCGCGCATACCAGACACACTGGGAAGGAAGAGACTTTTAGATGCGCGCTTTCCTCCAATTCGAAAAATTCGAGAAAGAGACTGTCAGAGAGGCAACGCCATCATCAATTAAAAAGAGAAGGTGTGAGTACAAGAACAAGAATGGGGAATGGAATATTTGTGGCTGAAAGGTGTTAGAGGGGGATACGAAGAGGGCTTTTGTGACCTTTGCAAAACGTCCTTCTCAATCGGACATGGAGGGAGGGGAATACGAGGTCAACGTATTTTTTTTTTTAAATACTTTTTTTCTTATTGTCCAGTGGTGTTGAGCCAACTACAATTCCTGTTAATCCTATACATTTATATTATAATTTATTAATTTATTTTAAAGAAAATAAATTGTAATGAAAAATAAATAAAATTAAATAGAAAATCTTAAGTGGAAGTACATCTGTCAATTCATTGAATGTTCAAAATATTATGAGTCTTTATTTAGAAAAAAAAAACACACATTGGTTGGCCTATTCATGAGCATACATAAAAAATTACACGTTTAGGAGAATAGGGCATTATTAATACTATGCAAGGTGGTATGTGCTAGAAATGGGTAAACCACTATCAGTGAGTCTGCCAGTGGGGCACCGCCGTGCCAGGCAGTGTCCCACATTGTCCCTCAGAAACATACCCATTGTCCCCCCTTGGGCTTATTAGCAGGTGGTCACCCTAGTGAAGGCCTCCTTCCCTTCCCTTTACCTCTACAACACATGCTACAGTGCTACATGCTATACTATCTCCTCTGTACAGATAAAACGTTGTCAAAATAGTTCCGGTTCACATGGCTACTCGGAAGCAATAAATAATTCTGCGAATGAGCGGGCCGGAGCGCATTGAGGGTTTTCTGTTAGAACGGTGTTGTGTTTGTCACGGTTCATGAATCCACTGTCTTCTTCTTGTCTCGTGTCATTGTTGTTATGTGTGTGTGTGTGGGCGTGGCCCAGATCGTTACCGCTGATCAGTAGTGACAGCTGTAGCTCACCTAACGGCGCCAGCTGCAGCTGATCAACGCGCCTTCATATACTCACGTTCTCTGTCCTCTCATTGTCCAGATTGTTGTGAAGTCCTCCTCGTGTTGTATCCTGTTCCTGTTTGGCGTTCTCCGTTGTGCTTCAGTCTGGCGTGTTCGTGAGTCGGTGTTCCCGTTTGGTGTTGCTGTGTGTCCCTTGCTCCGGTTCTGGATTACGTCATCAACTGCCTTCACGGACTCCACCATTCACCACCGTCATCCTCTGTGTTGCCTGTCGAGGTCCCTGCGCCACTCAACTGCCACCGTGTTTGTTCAGTGTTATCTGACTTTGAGAATTCTAAATAAATACTTTTACTTGCATTATTGCTTCCTCGCCTTGAGTACATCATGACAGAACAATCTGACCATCAAATGGAAGCAGCAAGTGGTCCCGCGATGACTCTGGATGATTTCATCACCCGCAGCATCTCCAGGATGGATTCCCAGGAGGAGAGCCTCACTAATACGGGGCGTGCAGTTCAAGCTTTAGTGGCGCAGGTGTCCGAGCTCACCCAGCAGTTTCAACATCTGAGAGCTCCCACTGCGCCACCCACACCGCCAGTTCCCCCCACACCACCAGCATCCCTCTTCCAGTCAGAACCACGCCCACCTGTTCCCGAGTCTTACTCTGGAGAACCCAGCTACTGCAGGGCATTTCTTACTCGATGTTCCATGCACTTCTCATTGCAACCGAGAACCTTCCACGATGAACGATCTAAGGTAGCATTTGTTCTGACACTACTGACTGGAAGAGCGGCATTATGGGGGACAGCGGTGTGGGAAAACCAAGATCCGTAGTCGTAGCGGGAAGAGAGGCGGCCAGAATACTCGCCGACCTTCGTCAAGGTAATCGCTCCGTATCGGACTATTCCATCGAGTTCCGGACCTTGGCGGCAGAGTGCCACTGGAACGAGGAGGCGCAGTGGGACATGTTCCTGCATGGGCTGGCTGACCGTGTCCAGAAAGAGATCTACGTCCTGGACCTCCCGAAGACTTTAAATGGTTTAATCGACCTCGCGTTGAGAGTGGATGCACGGTTAACCAGAGTGGAGCGACGTGTTCTTCCGAGCAGAGCGCAGGGAGGAGCCGAGGGTCTACATTCCAGTGGCGGGGACACGGTCAGCCCCGTCTTCGATCATGAGCCCATGCAGGTGGGGAGAGCTCGGCTTTCCCGGGAGGAGAAGGAAAGGCGGAGATCCCAGGGACTCTGCCTTTACTGTGGAGGGGCAGGGCACTATCTTTACGCCTGCCCAGTAAAAGGTCAAGCCCGACAGTAACTATGAGGCTACTGTCGGGTGGGATCTCCGCTGAGAAGACCTCATCAACATCTACGCTACTCCCGGTAAGACTGAGATGGGCAACACACACACACACCTGCCAAGCTCTACTGGACTCTGGCGCCGAAGGTAATTTCATGGACTATAATTTTGCACACAGACTTCAGATTCCGGTCAGCCAACTGTCACACAAGATTTCAGTCCACGGTCTTACCGGTCAAGAACTCCCAAATATTTCACACACCACTGGCCCCGTTACCCTCATCACATCTGGCAACCATATGGAAACCCTATCATTTTTGCTCATGAACTCTCCTCTCGCACCTGTTGTTCTGGGTCATCCATGGTTAACACTTCACAATCCAAAGACAGACTGGCATCAAAGATCCATTCTCGCATGGAGCAGTCAATGTCATGAGTCTTGTCTAGTGTCTGCCTGTCCGTCTGTATCTGTCTCTGTGTTTCAGGAGGAGGGAGCGGATTTGTCTAACGTGCCCGCAGAGTACCGTGACCTGAAGGAAGTGTTCAGTAAGTCTTGTGCTGCTTCTTTTCCTCCGCATCGTCCTTACGACTGTGCCATAGATTTACTGCCAGGTAAGTCTCCGCCTAAAGGCAAGTTATATTCGCTTTCTGCTCCAGAAAGGGAGGCTATGAAGAAATATATTTCTGATTCTCTAGCAACAGGGTTCATCCGTCCTTCCTCTTCTCCAGCGGGGGCGGGGTTCTTTTTTGTGGGGAAGAAGGATGGTTCTCTGCGACCTTGCATTGATTACCGGGGGTTGAACAGCATCATGGTAAAGAATACTTATCCTTTGCCGTTGATGTCTTCAGCCTTCGAGAGGTTGCAGGGAGCATCAATCTTCACAAAATTGGATTTACGTAATGCATATCATTTGGTTCGCATCAGGAAGGGGGATGAATGGAAAACCGCTTTCAACACCCCCAGGGGGCACTTTGAATACTTGGTTATGCCGTTTGGTCTTTCCAACTCCCCAGCGGTTTTTCAGGCACTCGTCAATGACGTGTTGAGAGACATGGTAGATCAGTTCATATATGTTTACCTGGATGACATATTGATTTTTTCTTCGTCTCTCCAGGAACACGTTCAACACGTCAGACGAGTGCTTCAGAGGTTGCTAGAGAATGGGCTTTTTGTCAAGGCGGAGAAATGCGCTTTTCATGCACAGTCTGTTCCTTTCCTAGGGTACATCATTTCGTCTGAGGGAGTACGCATGGATCCTGAGAAGGTTAAGGCTGTGGTAGAGTGGCCAAGTCCAGATTCCCGTAAGGCCCTACAGAGGTTTCTGGGGTTCGCCAACTTCTACCGGCGTTTTATTCGCAACTTCAGCCAACTAGCCGCACCTCTGACTGCCTTGACCTCCCCCAGAACTACGTTCAGGTGGTCAGACACAGCCGAGGCTGTGTCTGCCAAACTGAAAGGCTGCTTTGTTTCAGCCCCCATCTTAATAGCCCCTGATCCTTCACGTCAGTTTGTGGTGGAGGTTCGATGCGTCAGAGGTGGGGGTAGGAGCAGTGTTATCCCAATGTTCTCCCACAGATGACAAGATGCATCCCTGCGCGTGTTTGTCCCATCGTTTATCACCTGCCGAACGTAACTATGACATCGGTAACAGGGAGTTGTTGGCAGTCAAATTAGCGTTGGAAGAATGGCGTCATTGGTTAGAAGGGTCGGGGGTACCTTTTATCGTCTGGACCGATCACAAGAATCTGGAATATATCAGAACCGCCAAAAGATTGAACTCCAGGCAGGCTCGGTCGTTTTGATTTGTCTCTCTCGTACCGCCCGGGTTCCAAAAACATCAAACCCGATTCTTTATCGCGTATTTTTGACCGTTCCGAACGCCCGTCTACTCCCGAGTGCATTTTACCCGAGACCCTATTTGTCTCCACACTCACATGGGAGGTCGAATCGAAGGTCAGAACGGCCTTAGAAGGGGTAACGCCTCCGCCCGGTTGCCCACCGAATCGGTTATTTGTGCCGGAGGGATTACGTTCTGACGTCATTCAGTGGGGGCATTGTTCCAACGTGGCTTGTCATCCAGGAGTTAATCGCACTAGTTTTTTAGTCAAGCAACGATTCTGGTGGCCACTTATGGCTCGCGACATTCACAGTTTTGTTTTGGCTTGCTCGGTTTGTGCCACTGGTAAGACTTCCAATCGACCCCCAGATGGGTAACTTCAAACGTTGCCTGTCCCTTCGAGACCCTGGTCCCATATAGCGCTAGATTTTATCACCGCCCTCCCGCCCTCTCAGGGCAATACGGTCGTTTTGACTGTGGTGGACCGGTTCTCGAAGGCGGCTCATTTCATTCCCTTGCCCAAATTACCCTCAGCCAAGGAGACAGCGTTGACCGCTGTAGACCACGTCTTTCGCTTACATGGCCTCCCGATGGACGTGGTTTCCGACAGAGGACCCCAGTTTGTGTCCAAATTTTGGCGAGAGTTTTGTAGATTACTGGGGGCGACTGTCAGTCTGTCCTCAGGGTTTCACCCCCAGAGCAATGGCCAAACCGAGAGAGCCAACCAAGATCTGGAAAGGGTGTTGCGATGTTTGGTCTCCAAGAATCCTTCCTCATGGAGCCAACAACTTTCAATGGTGGAGTACGCTCACAATGCGTTACCAGTGTCATCCATTGACAATTTCAATATTGCTGGAGTTCCGGTTCAACCTTCCACCACTGTCAAAAACCTGGGTATAATCTTTGATTCCTCTCTTTCCTTTCTTCCTCACATCTCCTCTCTCACTAAATCGGCCTTCTTCCACCTTCGCAATATTGCACGCTTACATCCATTTCTTACCATCAGTGATGCTGAGACCCTAGTTCATGCTTTCATCAGTTCACGGCTTGACTACTGCAATTCTCTTTTCTATGGTCTACCAAACTCATCATTAAATAAAATTCAATATATCCAGAACTCTGCCGCCAGAGTCCTCACTTACACTAAGAAATCTTCCCACATTACTCCCATCTTACGCAGTCTACATTGGATACCCATCCGCTATCGGATTCAGTACAAGATACTCCTTATTACATTCAAAGCACTCCATGGTCTTGCCCCAAACTATATCTCTGACCTCATCCATACATACACACCTGTCCGCACACTTAGATCATCTGATACCGGTCTGTTGACAATCCCACGGCACAAACTATCATCATTTGGTGGAAGGGCTTTTTGCACCGCTGCGCCAACTCTTTGGAATTCAATTCCACAACAAATCCGCAATCTCTCATCACTACAAGACTTCAAAACCCACATTAAAACACATCTTTTTGTCACTTGTTTCCCTGACCCCTGAATGTTCTGATTCTATATGTACCAGAGATGGGGGACTCGAGTCACATGACTTGACTCGAGTCAGACTCGAGTCGCAAATTTAAGGACTTGAGACTTGCTTGACTAAATTAAGAAAATGACTCGACTTGACTTTGACTTGAGATCCAATGACTCGAGACTTGACTTGACTTGAACTGTATGACTCGAGAATGACTTGATATCCATTTTTATATAAATCATCGCAACATCAATTGATGAACAAAATGAAAGGCAACGGAACCATTGACGCCAGTCATCAGATTCTGCGCGTTGCGTGACGCCTGCACAAGCACAGGAAAAAAACACAGTCGCGGTGAGCGCGCTAAATATAAAAACACAAGGCATCGTTGTCCCATGGCATCTCCCAGCATCGTTTCTTTTTGGATATAAAGACTAAAATTGACCATATTCATACAAGAACATTTGCTGTACGCATAATAACTGGCAAGGGATATCGGACGACCATCACAACCTCGAACAGTCAAACTTCATTCACCACGTCTAAAAGTAAGCTATGGCTTGTTTAACCTGTTTGTTAATTTGACTTTCTTTAAAACTAAATCTTTAAATCTAGAGAGAATATTGGTCAAAACAGCATGCCTCTTTATACACAATTATGTTTTCAAATGTAGCTTAATGTTGTCAGTATTCAAATGATAATTAATGATGGCATATGTTTTGTATAACATTTGCCACATTTCTTTCAAGGGGATGCCAGTTTGAAGAATACCATTTGGTGGCATAGGAACCATTATACTTTTTGTGAATTGTTTTAATACCTTTTAATGGTCTTCTGCAATGTTTGAGGCATATTTATTTTTTTCATGATTTAATGTTGGCCTAATTTCAGTTACATTTACATTTTAGGCTATGTAGTTTGAAATTGTATTTATTTTTTAGATTTTTATTGTAGTAACCACTCAGCTGTATGTGGAAATGCATATTTAAAAAAAAAAATGTTGCAAATAAAACCATAGTCCACAACGTCTGTAGTTTTAACTTATTTTAATATATAAATTCAGTGAAATCATCAAACGTTTGTATGACTTGCCAGTGACTTGTGACCCAAGCTACGACTTGACTTGACTTGCTTGACATAAAGCAGTGACTTGACTTGACTTGACTTGCTTTTCTCAAAATTGACTTGGACTTGCTTGAGACTTGAAGGTTGAAGACTTGAGACTTGCTTGTGACTTGCACATGTGTGACTTACTCCCACCTCTGATATGTACTATACCTCTACTATGTTATCCTTCACAGTTTATATGTATCGTCTCTATGTCATGTTTCTATTTTATGTGTAATTGTAATTATTGTAAAGCGACCTTGAGTCCTCAGAAAGGCACTATATAAAATAAACATATTATTATTATTATTATTATCCACGGGCCTATCACCGTTTGAGTGTAGTTTAGGTTACCAGCCACCAATTTTTCCCAGTCTGGAATCCGAAGTCGCGGTCCCCTCCGCTCACGCCTTCGTCCAGAGGTGTCACCGCACATGGACTTGAGCCCGTGAGACTCTACTCCAAGTGGGGGCGCGCACCAAGGCTAAAGCCGATCGCCACCGGTCTAAGCCTCCCGTATACGTCGTTGGTCAAAAAGTGTGGCTTTCTACCAAGAATATTCCTCTCCGCTCCGTTTCTAATAAGCTTGCTCCCAAATTCAATTGGCTCCGTTCACTGTCACCAAGATCATTAGTACCGGTGGCAGTCCGCCTCAATCGTTCTCTCCAGCGTACAGGAGAGAATTCATCCCGCCGTTCATGTATCTAGAAATAAAGCCCGTGTTTCGTTCTCATATTAATCCCCCCGCCGCGACTCGTAGATGGGGAACCTACATATTCGGTTAATCGTATTCTGGACTCAAGACGGAGGGGACGCGGATTTCAGTACTTGGTGGACTGGGAGGGTTACGGTCCGGAGGAGAGAAGTTGGGTACCTGCTAGAGACATCCTGGATCACTCCCTTATCGATGATTACAATCGACAGGTAAGGGAGTCTGGAGACGCCAGGAGGCGTTCCTAGAAGGGGGGGTACTGTCACGGTTCATGAATCCACTGTCTTCTTCTTGTCTCGTGTCATTGTTGTTATGTGTGTGTGTGTGTGTGTGTGTGTGTGTGGGCGTGGCCCAGATCGTTACCGCTGATCAGTAGTGACAGCTGTAGCTCACTAACGGCGCCAGCTGCAGCTGATCAACGTGCCTTCATATACTCACGTTCTCTGTCCTCTCATTGTCAGATTGTTGTGAAGTCTCCTCGTGTTGTATCCTGTTCCTGTTTGGGCCGTCTCCGTTGTGCTTCAGTCTGGCGTGTTCGTGAGTCGGTGTTCCCGTTTGGTGTTGCGTGGTGTCCCTTCTCCGGTTCTGGATTACTTAGTCATCAACTGGGCCTTCACGGACTGCCACCATTCAACACCGGTCATCCTCTGTGTTGCCTGTCGAGGTCCCTGCACCACTCAACTGCCACCGTGTTTGTTCAGTGTTATCTGACTTTGAGAATTCTAAATAAATACTTTTACTTGCATTATTGCTTCCTCGCCTTGAGTACATCATGACAGTGTTAGTGGCCCCTAAGTTAATAACTAATGATCTTTGCAACGGAAGTGAATCGATCAAAACTAACTTTAGCTGGACAATAACTTTATTCTAGAGCTGCTGTAAAGACAAAACAATCTCTGTTACTTTAATTTCCTATTATCACTGTAAAGCTGCTTTGAAACAGACCATATTGTTGAAAACGCTATACAAATGAAGGTGACTTGACTTGACTGCAGGTGTGGGTATTTGGAAAGGCCCACTGTAAACCTCAATCAGTGACATTCACCAAATGAAATGAGTTTATTTCTATCAGATATTACTGAAAGTTCATTAGACTTAATAAAACAAACAAAAAAAAAGCACTCAACTGATAACATAAAGCTGAGTTTAAAATGAATGAGCGCAGCAGAGTTCTAGTTCCCAGCATGAGAATGCGGATTGAAATTAAATGTTATTCTGTGTGTTTTTGAATTATATAGGTTGTAGCGTTTATACGCCCACGTATAAATATTATTAATTATTATCATAACGGAATATGACCAATAATTAATATTTTAATTATTTTTAATATTTCAGAATTTACTGTAGCAGAATCAATAGTATGATCATTTTATCAGTTCATCCTATGAACAGAAAGCAAAAACAAGTATTAACTCTAGGAAATATATATCTTCCTGGGTCAAGAAAGACTCAATTCCCCAGCTAACAATAAATACGAAGTAAATTAAAGGGTAACAGCATAAATCGAAGTTCAAGACAATAAATCTGATAAGCACATACACAAGTAATCTCTTTTCAAATACAAACAATACTTTATTGATTATATATAACACATAAGCTAATATCTAACACAAACACACACACACACATTCATAGGCGTTGCAGAAAGGGATAGAGTGAGGAAAGAGTGGGTTTAAGAGTGAAATGGATGAACTCTCACGATTCCATATGCACTTAGACATGACCTGAACGAACCATCAATCATTAATTTAACCCTTCTATCGTTTTTAGGCAGGTTATTAAAGTTTATATAAATACACCAGTTAAGATTTTAAAAGTCTGGAGGTAGTCTACTTGCGTATTTGCTTTTGGGGATTCCCTTTTTGTTGCGGTGAAAGGGGTTTTCCCGGTCCATTCGGTCTCCTCGTGCCTGATGTCTGGATCACGTGGTCAGTCACGTGGTGTGCTGGCGGAATGAAAGTCTTTGTTTGAAGCTGGCTTTGCAGAAGAAACGTGGCTCGAAATCTTGTCGCAAAACTTAACTTAGAACCGACACTCACAACCAGGGCTTGACATTAACACCCGCCAACCCGCCAAATGCGGGTGGATTTTGCTCGTGGCGGGTAACGCAGTCACTCCAACTAGCCACTTTGGCGGGTTGAATAATTGTAGTCTTTTTAAAAGGCATCTGAAATAAGTGTGACACTACGACACTACAAATCCCATAGGGCTGTCAACGAATATTCCTAAATTAGAATATATATTCGAATAGTTTTAAAAAAACAGAATTTCGAAGGTGAAAATTAATATTCGAATGTGGAAAAACGCCCGCGGGTAGCAGAGGCGCGGCTGTCTGCTTTGCGAGGTGGGCGCTCGCTGCCTGAGGGGTCATTTTATTTAACGTTAAACAGAAAACATTTCTGAAGTGTAAGCTACTGTACTGACTGAATAGATATTGCATGAATAAGGTAGATACAGCAGTTTCATGCACTGCAGGCTTCCACTGGTTTGATTATTTACCGTTTCATGTCAAGGTAAAGTTCCATGTTTACCACAGCAGCTCGCTCGGAGCGTTCAATGTCGGTTCTATATACTGTAAAACTTCAATTAATGTTAATAATATTTGTTTCAATCACTGAATGAAGCCGGCTATATAAGAGTCGCGACCTTAAATTGCTTGCACAAAACTCTTGATCAGCACTCAACATTTGCTTATTGTTGTTGTTCATTTAAACTGCACAGAGCGCGTGACGCCTCATTCATGCCTCCAGAACCTCCAGACAACGCGTAAACGCGTCTTTACACTCGCGCCAGACGCTCTATTCGCGTTTGGTGCTGAGGGTGAGGGCGAGAGAGAGAAAGAGTGCCTGCGAGTGAGCGAGCGAGAGTGAGTGAGGTCTGCGGTCTTGGCCAGTTAGTTGATTTACTTGTTTTCGTGTAGGTAATACGATGTCAAATATGTTTAAACTTAAATAAACTACCTATACAAGTAGGTATGTCTCTTTGTATTAATTTGTCCTGTTATTGACGTAATGCGCGTCATTGACAAATGTGCAACCAGATGTTCGAATAGTTCGAAGATAAGCTATGTGTTTTTTTTTAGAGGGAATATTCGAAGGTCATTTTTGAGCAATTTTGACAGCCCTAATGAGTATTGTCGCTAGTGACCGACAACAAAGAATCGAAGAGACAGCTAGCTGCCCTGCTGGAGTTATGTCGTATGCCGGTGGAGCAATGTGGCAACATATAATACATAGGCCTAATACATGGTTTTATTTTAAAAAAGGAGCTTTACACACAACCTTATCAGAGCTAATGATAATGACCTGTATTGTTATATATTTATGTAGTCTTGATTTGGGTGGATGTAACAATGGTTTTACATTTAAAAGGGTTGTAAATCTAGTTCAAGTAAATTTTAGCACGCCATAGTCCACTTTTATCAGGTAATTTCACAACAACAAAAATGTGGCTAGTAAAAATGCTGTGTGGCTAGTAACTTTGGAAAACCACTAGCCACATTGGCTAGTGAGGAAAAAAGTTAATGTCAAGCCCTGCTCACAACGGAAAAGAAATGAAACTACGAAAAGAAAGGAAATTGAGAGTAGATGATGATGGCTTGAATGAAGCTATTTAACCCATGTTCTTCAGATCTTGATTTGGGTTATTTCGTTTGCGCGTTTACATGGTTCCTATAGAGAGAGAGAGAGCACCGAGAGCAGCGAGAGAGAGCAGCGAGAGAGAGGGCTTTGTTTTTGGGTCTAAGGTTTTAAACTAAAATTTTGTCCAACCTCCAGGATGAGTTCTGGCCAATTAGACACTGGCTGAATTTAGGAGGTGACGTTCTTTTCAGTTCTGATCGTAAATCATGCTTATCTGTGCTCTCCTTACTAACAGAGAGAACAGGGGCCACAGTTTAGACATGATTTCTAATTAAAAGAAGATCAAAACATATTACACCGATATCATTCAAGCCATCTTGCTAGTTGTGTTCGTAAGATAGCATTGATATGAAACAGTACACACTTTCATTCATTCACTCCTTCTAATAGTTAATATGATAACTATTACCTGAATTAAATGGGATCAAAACATATTATCTTATTAAAATATACATATAAGTGGTGGAAACAACCCAGGATTAGGTAGTTGCATGATTGTTTGATCATGAGTCCATTGAAAATTGTTCTTGAATGATTTTATGTATAGTTATTGATAAGAATCAGTTCTCTGGTGAAGAGACAGAACTCTGTTTGTTCAGAGGTCTTAAGGAGGAGGTGTTCAGGAATGTTGTCGGGGTTTCAGTAACATCTGCTGGTGTCGATTCTTCTTTTAAAGGGTCTTTTGCAGACTCTCTGGCACCGGGATGGGTGACTTATGGCTCTGGTCTTGGTGATTTGACTCTGGAATGTGCGGACACTGTCTTTATCTTAACCAGTCCGTAGTAGGCCACAAAGCTAGCCATTGACCAGTTATGTGTTAGTGCCGGGGGCTCCTTCAATTAGTCCGACCGGTGATGATCATGAGACGTTCTGAACAAATCTTCCCCCCTCAGTCATCGAGAAGTAGAGAATTTGAATTAATATTCAAAAAGAAGATTAGTTGGTGGTTGCTTTCTACCCATTGTCGCTACAGGTTCTTGTTATGTTGAAGTTTTGAAGGTTATCACAGCAGAGACAAGGAAGGAAGCTGCGTGGGTCAGATGTGTACTTGAACGAACACTTAACGAAAAAAAAAAAAAACGCCGATATAGTGTACGTACACGTACATCTGAGCCTGGGGTTAGATTGAGAATGGACATCAACATTTGATGATTAGGTATATGGTATGTTGTGTATATGCACGTGAACGGAGAGGTTTTTTTTTTTTTTTTTTTTTTTGCCAGTTATATTATAATGTATGTTATAATAATATAAGATAAGTTATGATAGCATATGCAAGTGTCTATAGTGATGGGAGAAACAAAGCTGTTTGAATTTTTTTTATCAATTGAACCAGTTTCCAGCAAAATGATTCACTGTTTCAAAGCACTCAAAATGCCACATGCTGGTGACCCCTGCTGGCCAAAACAGTGTAAATGCAACACAAACTCAGCCAAAACATCCATAAAAACACCTTTTACAGACCAGTTGCAAATGTCTAATCTTTTATCTTTAAAATAGTGTTATATTTTAATAAATTGTTTTGTTTTGTTTTATGGTGAGCTTGTTTAATCAGGCCAATAAGAGACTATTACAGTAACTAAGGGTACATTTACTCGACAACAATGTAAACAGAAAAGTTTTTCCTTTGCTTCTTTCGTGTACAGACGACAACGTTGTCAAAATGATCCCGGTTCACAAAGATCCGCAAAAAATTACTAAACCTTGTGGGCACAAAGCAAGGCCATAGACTGCTGTTGTGGTCACTGTGTGAAGATGTAAGATGTGCTAAGTGAGGGGTAAGTTAAGCCACCCCCAATTGTATATACGTGAGTTGTCTGTATGGGCTGAAGAACTCAGTAAAATAAGTGAACATGTCGAGCGGGTGTCTGTCGTTCCTCTGCCCGAACCAGCCTCCTATCAAAATATTTCAGAAGAGATTTGTGACCTAGAGAAATGGGTCAAATTAGGAATTAATGAAAGCTTACAAGAATCACATTGTTCAGATGACTGTTTCTTTGTGTGTGTGTGTGTGTGTGTGTGTTGTGTGTGTGTGTGTGTGTGTGTGTGTGTGTGTGTGTGTGTGTGTGTGTGTGTGTGTGTGTGTGTGTGTGTGTGTGTGTCACGACATAGTTGAGACAAAAATGAAAAAAGGCAGGATCTAACCACAGCAGTTTTATTTATAAAAAAAAACAACTCAAAAATACTCAGGATTCAATCAAATAAAAAAACATGAACAGAACAACCACCTGACATAGACCAGAACAGAACAAAGGCTAATAGAAAACATTTAAATATATACCAACAAAAAGCAATCAAAGAAGTGAGAAACAGGTAAGGTGCATTAATCAAACAATGAATAACCATGGTATCAAATGCTAATGAAGAAAATGTAATAATGTGACAGTATGTGTGTCCCAATTCGGAGGCTGTGTCCTCTGTAGGGCGCATTTGAAGGCTGATTGCGTCAAGTCAAATCAAGTCAAGTCATCTTCATTTATATAGCGCTTTTAACAATGTAGATTGTTTCAAAGCAGCTTTACAGAGATAAACGTATAATTTAAGGTAACAGAGATTGTTTTGGCTTTATAGCGGTTCTTTAATAAAGTTATTTTCCAGCTAAAGTTAGTTTTGATTGATTCGCTTCCGTCGCAACGATCATTTGTTATTAAATTAGGGGCCGCTAATACGACACCATTCTCTCTACACAAACTTTAAACGCGAACCTGTGAGAAACGCTGATGGCGTTCACATGCGCATTAAGAATTGGTTCTATAGTTATGTGCGTTTGAATATATGTGCGCAGGTTTGGAATTCCCTACAAACCAAGCCTAAACAAAGTACTGGTGTTTCCTTATACATTTTGATATAGAATTTTATTTTATTTTGTCGCTTCGGGGAAGGTACGCGAAACGAATTTTCCCGAGTGGTAAAGGGATCCTCCATAGGGAGAGACTAGTTGGCACTTCAGCACTGCGTTGATATCGGGTCCAGGCGAAGGTCCTTCGTCAGATCTGGATACGGCCTGGATCCGGCAGGCTGCGGGAAAAAGTACTCGGTTACTTACGTAACCTCGGTTCTCTCTAGAGAGGTTCTCTCGTACTGCGTAAATCTTACGCTAGGGGAAAATCTCTTTTCCGCGAGATACTGAAGCCAAAAAATTATCCGTAATTTTGAAATAATGCAAAACGCGTTGCGGCAGCATGCAGACATAGGCGAGACAGCTCGCGCGCCTATTGGCTGCTCTGCGGCAACTGCAGCAGCCTATCGATGAGGCCCTAGCGTGACGTCAGCTCCAATGAGGGCGCTTCGCGCCCACTACGTCACGTCCCGCCGAGACAGGCGTGGCCCAGGGCTATAAATACAGCTCGAGAGGCTAGCTTCACTGGTTTTTCATCGCCGAAGCGAACCAGAGCGAGAGCAGGCACGGCAAGATACGCAGTACTCGTTCCCTCTCTAGAGAGAACCGAGGTTACGTTAGTAACCGAGTACGTTCTCTTACGAGAGGTTCTCTCGTACTGCGTAAATCTTACGCTAGGGGAACACAGTGTAAAACGCCGTGCATGCTAAGATCCAGCACCAAAGACCCAAGGGCATGTGCCCGTGTTCATATAGCACATGATCATAAGGGACTCACAGAGAGTCCAGAAAAGAGAGGCTAGAATAGCATCATTTCTGTAATGATAACATCCTATAAGGAGTAGTGATGATGAATCATACAGCCAGGGCGGCCACGGCCTGAGCTGACGAATATAGTGGGACTTACACACTGCCCACAGAGCTGCACGACCAATTAGACCGAAAGCAGCTTAGCCTGCAAGGCGGGAACTTCTAGGTTATAAAACCTTATAAATGTAGACGGGGAGGCCCAGCCTGCCGCCATACAGATATCTTGCAAGTCAATCCCACTAGACCAAGCCCACGACGAGGCCACACCTCTCGTGGAGTGTGCTCTGACGCCTAATGGGCACTGCAAGCCCTTAGAGGCGTAAGCCAGCGCAATAGCATCGACTATCCATCTGGATAGACTCTGTTTCGATACGGCAAGTCCCTTGGAACGTCCGTAGAGTGAAACAAAGAGCTGTTCCGTCTGTCTAAAACAGGCGTGCGAGACACGTAAGCCCTTAATGCCCTAACCGGGCAAAGGAAGCTGGTGTCCTTTTCCTCGTTAGAGACCGGCAGGGCAGAAAGGGAAATCACCTGAGCCCTAAACGGTGTGTTGAGGGATTTAGGAACGTACCCGTGCCTTGGTTTGAGTATGACTTTCGAGTCATTCGGCCCAAACTCCATACATGTCGCGCTCACTGAGAGCGCTTGTAAGTCCTCTATGCGCTTCACTGAAGCGAGAGCCAGAAGAAACACTGTTTTGAAAGACAAGTGCTTGATATCTATTGATTGGACAGGCTCAAATGGGGCACTTTTCATGGCCTCCAAGACCGTGGAAATGTCCCAAATGGGAACTGAGGGAGGTCTGGGAGGATGTAACCTCCTAGCTCCTCTAAGGAAGCGAATGACCAGATCGTTCCTTCCGAGTGACTGACCAAGCGTTGGTTTAGAAAACGCTGCTATAGCCGCCACGTAGACTTTGAGCGTGGATGGGGCTCTGCCCTTATCCAGTAGCTCTTGTAGGAAGGAGAGAACCTCCGAAACTCCACAGTCTTGGGGTGAAAGGCCGCGTGCTGTGCACCAGCTAGAGAACACAGACCATTTCGAGGAATAGAGCCGCCTCGTAGAGGGGGCTCTAGCCTGCACAATCGTGTTTAACACTCCCTCTGGGAGATCAGTGGGTACCCGTTGATGGCCCACGCATGTAGGGACCAAAGCTCCGGGCGAGGATGCCAGATCGAGCCCTTGGCCTGAGAGAGGAGGTCCCTCCTCACTGGTATTGGCCATGGGGCAGCGCTCGTCAGCTGCATCAGAACTGGGAACCAAGCCTGGTTCTTCCAGAGCGGAGTGACTAATAGCACTGAGTATCCGTTTTCCCTGATCCGCTCTAACACCTGGGGTAGGAGCGCGACGGGGGGAAAAGCATAGAGCGGGCAGCGGGGCCAGGCGTGGGCCATCGCATCCCTGCTCTTGGAGAAAAACTCCGTACAGTGAGCGTTTTCTTGAGACGCGAACAGGTCTACTTCCGTTTTGCCAAATGTCTCCCACAGCAGCCGAACTGTCTGTGGATGTAGAGACCTTTCCCCTGCTGGAACATTGTTCCTGGACAGTAAGTCTGGTCCCACATTCAGGCTGCCAGGCACATGCGCTGCTCTGAGCGAGCTCAGATTGTGCTGGGCCCATACCAGGAGGCGTTTCGTTAACCTGTAAAGGTTTCGGGATGTGATGCCTCCCTGGCGATTTATGTAGGCTACCACCGACATGTTGTCCGAGCGGACCAAAACTTGGTGTCCTGCTATTCGGGGATGAAAGCGCCTTAGCGCTTTGTCGACTGCCATCATTTCCAGGCAGTTTATATGCAGGAGCTTCTCTCGTTCTGACCACTGGCCGCAGAGCAGTCTGCCGTCGAGCAGTGCTCCCCATCCCGAGGTGGAGGCATCCGTAGACACCACCTTCACCCTCGAGGAAGTCCCCAGGCTTACACCTGACTGGTACCAGTCGGTCGCTTTCCAAGGTATCAATGCTGAAATGCATTTTCGATCGACCTTGAGGCGAAAAAGACCGGAAGCCCACGCTCGGCGCGGGACTCGCGCTTTCAGCCAGTACTGCAGCGGGCGCATGCGAAGCAGACCCAGCTGAAGAACTGCTGATGCTGCGGCCATAAGACCCAGCATCCTTTGAAACTTTTTGAGCGGGACTATAGCGCCGCGGCGGAAGGTTTCCGTCATGCGCTGAATAGCCAGTCTGCGCTGTGGTGACAGCTGCGCTGTCATGGACAGCGAGTCCAGTTCTAAGCCCAGAAAAGATATTCTCTGACTGGGAGACAGTGAACTCTTCGCCCAATTGACTTTGAGACCCAGATTCTCGAGATGCTCGAGTAACATGGTTCTGTGTTCTATGAGCTCTGAGTGTGACTGAGCTAGAACCAGCCAATCGTCCAAGTAGTTCAAAACTCGCATTCCCCGAAGTTTCAGGGGAGCGAGGGCTGCGTCCATGCACCTCGTGAATGTACGGGGTGCTAGGGACAGGCCAAATGGTAGGACTGTGTATTGATATGCCCGGCCCTCGAAGGCGAATCTCAAGAATCGCCTGTGACGTGACGCTATTTGAATTTGGAAATAGGCGTCTTTCAGATCTATCGACACAAACCAGTCCCCTTGGCGAACATGCGAGAGGATTGTCTTGGTTGTGAGCATTCTGAACCGGCGTTGCACAAGCGCTTCGTTCAGCCGTCTTAGATCTAGAATGGGTCTGAGACCCCCGTCTTTATTCGGAACCAGAAAATATCTGCTGTACAGCCCCCCTTCGCTCTGAGCTTGAGATAAAGGCTCTATGGCCCCTTTGCTCAACAGTGTCGCGATTTCGGCACGAAGTAGATGTGCTACTTCTTTGTCTACCGTGGTTTCGATCCGCGCAGCGCAACGGCGGGGGCGTCGAGCGAACTGTAGCGAATAGCCTCTTTCTATAATGTTCAGCTCCCATTCTGATACCCCGGGAAGCTTCGCCCACGCATTTGCATGGATAGCTAGGGGTTGACATAGTGGCGGTCGGAGAGCTTCGGTATGCTGTAATATAGACACCGCATTTGCAGCGTTTGAGGAGGGGGGTGCGCTGATAACAGCGGGCAGTCCCGTAGGATTCGTCATGTCTGTGGGTGAATGTGGGCGCGAAACAGCGGGCAGAAGAAGGGGCGAGATCCACAGAGCTCGACCAATCCTCACTGCCCGACGCCAGGAGAGAACAACGATCCTCCTCAATGACAACCGCTTCCTCTTCGTCATTTCCCGCGGCAGCGGCGGCCAACGGCGGCCACTGTCCGGGGGTAAGAGACTCAGGCGCAGCAGGCGGTGAAGCTGGCGGGCGAACCGGCGAGCTTGTTTCAGTGGGAGGAGGTTCAGGGACCCGCTGAGCACGGCGCTTTTTACGGCGCGGCATAACGGCAAGCAGTGCAGTCTCGTGGACGGTTGCCAGGCGAGTCCTCAGAGTCGCCATTGGCAGCAGCTCGCAGTGAGGGCATCCGCCGTCAGCGAGCGCGAGAGCTGCATGTCCTTCACCCAGGCAGGAAACGCAGATGATGTGGCGGTCCCCGTCGCTGAGTGGGGCTCGGCACGAGCCACAGAGGGAACGAGACATCTTAAAAAAGACGCTCTGCTCTTTTAGAAATAGAGTGTGAGTCGCGGCGGCGAACACACACTAGCAGAAAAAGGATATAACGCCGGATAGCACAGCAGGGAACGGCGACTGAAGGCGGCGCGGCCAGCGACTCCAGATGCAATGGCTCGTCCTGCTGATAGGCTTCTTCGACGGCGCGGCTTAGGATGGATCCGCAGCCTACATAGCATATTGAGCATACAATAGCATAACAAGTATTTTTAATGAACACAAAGGTCCATGTTTAATAAAAATGTTCACGAAACAATGAAATCTTTAGTGAAATTAGAAAATATTTAAGAGATAGTTAGTTTAGTTATATTGTATACACATTCTCATATCCATATATTTTGTTTTAATGTCACAAGTAATAATCTCAGGGTTTATTGGGTTTTACACGATTCTTTTTGTAGTGTGGTATTGGTGGTGGTGTACTAAAATAAACACTGTCACGTGCATAGATATCATATATAAACGCTAGATGTCTTATGGCGCAGTCACTTCCGGCATCATCGTTCGGCCATCTTGTGACAGTGCTCTGTGCATTAAGGTGAATGATCAGCACGCACACAAATCCTCTTATCTCGCTGAAATCTTGACGGATTTACAAACGGTTTGGTTTCTTACAAACGTTATTAACGTGGCTATAATTCCGAATGCTTGAAAATGTATGTTATAATTTTTCATATGTATGCAGTGTATGTATGCAGTGTCATAACTACATCTCTGACGTTTATAACAAACCAAACCGTTTGAAAATCGGTTGAAAAATGAGCAAGTTATGGTTATTTAAAAGTACATGCACCATTGAAGTAGTGAGCGAGTACACTGTCGCAAGATGGCCGCCACGTGCGGACGTCGACCTCCATTGGCCAGCAGTGCGCACGAGACATCTAGCCTTTATATATGATATCTATGGTCACGTGTGTATCCTTCTTCTTCTCACCGCTGATTCCTGATGGTTTAGGGGACAATTACTCGAGTCGCCCCCTGTCGTTTCAAAGAATAGTACAACGGTGTGCGTGTCAAGTATAAATGCGGAGCCACGCAAAAGTATAAACGAGGCTTTTAGTGTTTTAAAAATAAAGATTTTTGATGCTATCATAGAAGTGCCCCAAGCACTCGCATTCAAAAGGCAATTTGACCAAAAACTAAAATACTGTCAAACTTAAAAGTGGCGTTTCCATTCAAATTATGCTTTTAAAAGAAAGTTTGCCTCAGGTAGATTAACAAAAATACCCTAGGTTGCTTTTTGGCGTTACCCTGTAAAATGTGTTTTTTTTTTTTTTTTTTTTTTTTTTCACTTGTCACTTATTTGTAAACAAATTTTTATTTATTTATTGTAATCTAAATAAAAAAATGAAATGAGGTACTATACATTATTTATTTTTGGTAATTTAAGTTATTTGTAAATTACTACAGTTTCTGTGCATTGTTTATTTTGATGTAACTTGATGTGGTGGCCTGTGAAATAAAAAGGAATTGTTCTGCACATTGCTTTTTTTTTTAATGACAAGTGTAATTTGGACATGAAACAAAATCTCTGCCATCATTATGTTAAGCCCGCCCACCGACTCTATACACGATGTGATTGGCCTGACTAGAGTTTGGTTTTTCCAGCTCACAAGCCAACGGAGAGTTGCTTGACGACCCTGGCTGCAAATTACATTCACATACAGCAGGTGAGTTGTTGAAGATTAAAGTAGAGCTCTTGTTGGCTGGGTTGACTGAGTTTCTTATCTGGTTTTGGTTGTAGATGATGAAGATCTGGACGGAAGACAGAAGATGAAGAAGTTGCCTAGCAACTGTGACAGCTGCCGATGATGAGCGGGAGTACTGTTTGTACTGGACTGGTTTAAAAAAAATGGTATATTTGACTTTATTTATTTATCATTTTCTGTTTTTATGCTTTAAAAGCATAAAAACAAAACAATATGAAAACCTGCCTAAATATGTTCACCATGGTCAAGAGAATAAAAATCACATCTTGGTAAGGTATAAGTCAACATTTGAACCGCTTTATGTGTATTTTGTATTTTCATAAGTATTACATTACTCAAGTAAACCCAATACTTATCTATATTTTAGAGTGTACTCCAGCAATTAAGGACGCAGCTTCTGAATTGGGACGCAGCAAACCAGTTTAACCTACCTGGCCACGGTCTTGACTAAGCCGGAGATACATCCCCACCATCTTCTCCAGTAAAATAAAAAACATAAAAATAAAAATGACCAATTCTCGCTCCATTATCATATTAGAATGCCGTGTAGGATGGCAGATCTCCTCTCGCACTGTTGCTCTGCGACAGATTCATAATCGGGAACACCTGGTGGCGCAATTACAAATCCTACGAAGGCTAGACTCTGAGCATCCTTCGAAGGATGCAGACCCTGAATTGGGACACACTTACTGTGCGTTCACACCGGACGCGAAAATGCGTCAAAATTCGCGCCTGCCGCGTCTAGTTATACGCTTGACCACTTTGTGTGCATTCGCGTGTCAAGAGCGAAATTGACGCGCGTAAAATCAAAAGTTTGAATCGAAATTTACGCGCGTCAGAGGCGAAAGTTTCGAAACCTGTTGGCGGCCATCTTTTTTTAGATGTTTATCGAGCATTAGCATTAGCATTAATCGAGAGAGTCACCGCTCGTATATGCTCTGGAGAGCAGAAACAGCAGCGTAGTGGACATCGTCGCTGTTCTCGGGTCCACCAAACCCTCCGGAGGGTTTCAGGGGTTTCACAATTTGCTCCAGGAGGTAGGTTTGGTAGACCTAACAGTGAGGACGCTGACGAGGAAAGCGTAGGCCGTATAAGCCTCGGCCTCGAGTGGTGGTCGCTGCCTGACGAGCCCGCGCTGTACAGCCCGGCGCGAGGTTCACCCTCGCCCGCACCTAATCTGTGATTTATTTTTGTTTTGATAATAAATGGAGCTGCAGCCTTCAAAAATGAAACCTGTCCTGTGATTTTTTTTTTATACACTAAATTGTGTTTGTTGTCTTTACATTAGATTAATAATGTTTCATATAATCTAGAATAGATATGGAATAAATAGCATTCAATACAAAATGAGTATCTCTCATATATTGAAATCGAGTTTTATGTTTTTATTTGCTTTATTGTGCATTTTTAGTCATAGTACAAAATAATTTATTGAGGCCAAACATAAAATAACATTATAAACTGTCACTTCACCACGTGACAGCAGCATGCAAGCAGGCTCCTGATTGGTTAACGCGGCGCGAATTGACGCAGAAGTTCAGATTTTTCAACTCGGGCGGCAGACGCGAATTCGCGTCAAACGCGTGAATGCACAAATAGCACTAATAAAATCATTCGCGCGTAACGCGCTTAACGCGCCAGACGCTCAATTCGCGTCATTCGCGCGACCTTGACGCGCGAATGAGGCGAATTCGCGTCTACCGCGCCGCGCTAAACGCCTCATTCGCGCCGCAGGAATTTTTTACGCGCGTAACGCGTCTTTGCATTGACTTAACATTGAAATGACTCGCGCCTGACGCGCTAAACGCGTCCGGTGTGAACGCACCATTAGTGTGTAAGCAGCCGTTTAATAGATTGGATAAAAGATGAGAACAGTTTGCTGTGGAGCTACAGGAACACACACACATCATCATCTCATCCCTCCATACTGGCATTTATTCTACGGCATTCAAGCAGGCTCGGGTAACCTGCTTAAAAAACCCACATTAAACACGTCACTTGTAGAGAGTTACAGACCTGTCTCTCTCCTACCATTCATAGCGAAAACACTTGAACGAGTTACTTTCAACCAAGTATCATCTTCCCTGTCTCAGAATAACCAGCCGGATGTCAATCAATCTGGCTTCAAGAAAAGGCATTCAGCCGGGACTGCATTACTGTCGGTCACAGAAGCCCTGCGGATCGCGAAAGCTGCTTCCAAATCATCAATCTTCCTCTTCTCCAATCTGTCATGTTGTTGTATAAATGCTCTGTTGCTGTTGTGATCACGCTGGCGTTTTCTCCCAAAATATGATTTAATCTTTCTGAATTTGGTAATGTCATAACATTAGGTGCTAGTTGTTGGAATTTAGGGAAATGGGCCGATCTAATGTTGAGATAGTAATAACAGTGCAACAGGAAGTGTTGTTCTGCCTCGACCTCTCTCTGAGACCACAGTGAACACGGTCTCTGTTCACACACACACACACACACACACACACACACACACACACACACACACACACACACCTCTCTGAGACCACAGTGAACACAGTCTCTGCTTTCTCTTCTCTCTCTCTCTCTCTCTCTCTCTCTCTCTCTCTCTCTCTCTCTCTCTCTCTCTCTCTCTCTCTCTCTCTCTTTGCGCATGTGCGAGTGTGGTTGAGCGAGTTGAGCGTGGCTGTGAGAGTGTGCAGGTGCGTTTTTCAAACTTTTCTATCTCTTTTCTTTGCTTAAAATAGTTAGTATAGTCTAGTTTTAAGGAAAGGTTTGTTGTCTTTTGTGCGGCGCGCCGTTTTTCCGGGGTTCGGAAATATGGCGGGCGCCGTTGCAGGAGTTTTGGAGTCTCTCACGCGGCGAAATGGAGTGAAAGTTGCGTCAGCGTTGAATATAGAAGAGTGTTGTTTAGCGGCAGGTGAAGTGGTAGGTTATGTTTCGGTGTTGTCGGCTTCTAGAATGAATAATGCCATAGTAATGTTTATGAGCTCTGTGGAAAAAGCCAATGAATTAGTGGAGCATGGTTTAGTGATAAATAATGCTTTTACGGTCGTGCTTCCGCTTTCAATGCCGTCTAAAAGAGTGACGTTGTCAAATGTGCCACCTTTCGTAAAGGATGAGTTTTTAGTAAACATGCTGTCTCGTTATGGAAAATTGGTTTCGCCAATTAAAAGGATTCCACTAGGAAATGTTTCTCCACTCTTGAAGCATGTTGTTTCCTTTAGGAGATATGCATATATGGTAATAAAGGATAACGCTGAACTTGAAGTATCATTTAATTTTCGAATGGATGATTTTGATTACTTGATTTATGCAACTACTGATAAAATGAGATGCTTCGGATGTGGTAGAGTAGGACATTTGGTGCGTACATGCCCAGATAAAGGTGAAAAGGATGAGGTGGTTAGACCACAGACATCTGTAGAAGCATTGGTGGAAACGGAGGGTTCCAGGGCTAGTTTGAATGTTTCAAAGGTTGCTGAAAAAGAGCCAGATGTGGAAGTGGTTGTTGATAAGAGTGTGTCTGAGACTGTAGAGTCTAGACTTTCTGGGTCTGAAGAACCAATGGAAGAAATGACTGTGTTGGTGGAAGGCGAATTGCAGAATAGTAGTAGGCCTACTAATTGTGGAAAAAAAACATCTGAAGTGGTTTCTGATATCTCTCTCACAGAAACTGTGGATTCACAGTCATTTAAAGTGCCTTTGAAAAGAAAGATGAAAAGTGGTAGTAGTTTAAGGATGGTGAAAAAGGCAGGTACAAATGAGTTGTCAAATGGAGAAGAAGATGAAAGTGATGAATATTCATCTGATTCCAGTAGTGTTTATTCTCAGTCGGACTATAGCTTTCGGGGTTATGATGTTCAAGACATTAAGCAGTTTCTGAGAATTACAAAAAACAAGAGGAATGTAAATGTTGAAAAGCATTTCCCGAATGCTCAGTTATTTGTGGAAAGATCGCGGAGTTTAATGAGCGAAGGGTCTTTTACTGATAGAGAGGTGTACCGACTGAAGAAAATCGTGAGGAAAATTAGTATGGAAGTAGGCAGCAATGATGGTGTTTAAAGTGTCGGCTTCCATGGTCCCTGCTGTAATGCTTGTATGGGGCTTATATTTGTGTTTTATATTATCAAGCATGAGTAACATCAATATTGCTTCCCTGAATGTGAATGGTGCAAGGGATAGCAAAAAAAGGGTGGAGATTTATGAGTTAGTTAAACAAAAACATATTGATGTTGTGTTACTGCAAGAGACACATAGTGATGTACAAAATGAAGTAAATTGGGCCATGGAATGGGATGGGCTTTCCTTTTTGAGTCATAATAATTCACTTAGCGCTGGAGTTGCTGTTCTTTTCTCTAAAAATTTCACCCCTGTTTCTTACGAAGTCGATGAGATTATAAAGGGAAGAATTTTAAAAATTAGAGCTGTGGTTGAGAATCAAGTTTTTGTTTTTATGTGTGTTTATGCTCCTACTGTAACTGCAGACAGAATAGTTTTTTTAGACTCTTTATGTTTGGCTTTACAAAAGTGTACTAATGATGATATTTTAGTTCTTGGTGGTGATTTTAATTGTACCGAAAAGAACATGGATAGAAATCACCTTGAACCTCACATGTTGTCACGTAAAAGGCTTATACAACTTATTAACACACATGAACTTAGTGATATATGGAGGACTTTTCATCGGAATAGTAGACAATATACATGGACACATGTTCGAGATAAGATTGTGTCTTTGGCAAGGTTAGACAGATTATATTGTTATAGTCATCAGAGTAATGTTTTTAGAAGTTGTTGTATTTTCCCAGTTTCTTTCTCTGATCACTGTATGGTTCATTGTTCTGTTTTTTTGAGCTGTGTAAAACCACAGAGTGCATACTGGCATTTTAATAATGCTCTTTTAAATGATAAAGAATTTAAAGCTATTTTTGAATTTTTTTGGAAGGATTTTAGAGACTTGAAGTCAACTTTTAGCTCTCTACAACAGTGGTGGGACTATGGAAAAGCCCAAATTAAACAGTTAAGTCAACAGTATACAAGAAATGTTACTGCAAATATTGACAGGTCCATGAAAGTTTTAGAAATGGAAATTGTACAATTGCAAGAGCAGTTAGAATCTAATGGACACTGGACTGTTATGAGGAGTATTTCAGAGAAAAAATCCAAATTGGATGACTTATGGAGACGAAAGCGAAAGGGGCTTTGATTAGGTCACGGTTTCAAAACGTGGACCAAATGGATGTACCATCTAAGTTTTTTTTTGGCTTGGAGAAAAAGAATGGTCAAAAAAGGTTTTTTCATTCATTGCGATCTGACTCTGGGAGAATGCTGACTGATGTTAGTGAAATTCGCAAAAGAATTTCTAGTTTTTATAAACAGTTATATAAAAGTGAGCTAAAAGAAGAACAAAACATAAGTGATTCTTTTCTTAAAAAACTACCTCAAGTTTCTGTTGTGTCTAATGGGGATCTTAGTGGTGAGCTACGTCTGGAAGAGCTGGAAAAAGCACTTCAGAGTATGGCACTTGGGAAGGCCCCAGGTATAGATGGTCTTCCGGTCGAGTTTTTTAAAGCCTTTTGGTCTGTGGTAGGGGAAGATTTGCTTGAGGTTTTAAATGACAGTTTTACAAATGGTCATTTGCCTTTGAGCTGTCGTAGAGCTGTTCTTACCCTTCTACCAAAAAAAGGAGACCTCACAGAAATTAAATGTTGGAGACCAGTGTCAGTTTTATGTAGTGACTATAAGATACTATCCAAAGCCCTTGCTAATAGACTTGCAGGAGTTCTAGAGCAAGTGATTCACTCTGACCAAACATATTGTATCCCGGAGAGGTCTATTTTTGATAATATATCGTTCATCCGTGATATTTTTGACTTGACAAAAATGAAAGGTTTTGATGTTGGCCTAATCTCTTTAGATCAGGAGAAGGCCTTCGATAGGGTTGAACACCATTATCTTTTAAAAACTTTAGAGGCTTTTGGTTTTACTAAAGATTTTGTGGGAAAGATTAAGGTTTTATATAATGATATTGAAAGTATTCTTAAGGTTAACGGTGGCTTATGTGCTCCTTTTAAAGTGGAAAGAGGTGTAAGACAAGGTTGTCCTTTGTCTGGCATGTTATACTCTATTGCAATAGAACCTCTTTTATGTAAGGTGAGAGAAAGCATCAAAGGTTTAAGTTTGCCGTATTCTGGTAAAACTGTTTCACTATCAGCTTATGCTGATGATGTGGTGGTCTTAATTAGTGACCAAAAGGACATTGATACAGTGGTAAATATTTTAAATGATTTCAAAGAAATATCTTCAGCTAAGGTAAATTGGGCCAAAAGTGATGCAATTTTGGTTGGACATTGGTTACAGGGTGCACCAAAGCTCCCAAATGACTTAAAATGGTCTACTGGAGGTTTTAAATATCTGGGTGTATTTCTGGGAGATGATTCTACTGTTAAAAAAAACTGGGATGATGCCTTTGAAAAAGTAAAAGAAAAATTAAGTAAATGGAAGTGGTTGATTCCTAAGATGTCGTACAGGGGACGCACTTTAATTATTAACAACCTTGTTGCTTCTACTTTGTGGCATCGTGTAGCATGTGTGGACCCTCCTCTGTGTTTACTCACTGATATTCAGAAGGTTTTAATTGATTTTTTTTGGGAAAAGTTACACTGGGTATCTCAAAGTGTACTTTTTTTATCTAAAGATGAAGGAGGACAGGGTCTTATAAATGTGCAAAGTAGAGTTGCAGCTTTTCGGATGCGCTTTATACACAGACTTTTATATGGATCATCCAAGTCAAATTGGAAGGTTGTTGCTTGTGAGATTTTGAAGAGCTTGGGAGGATTAGGTCTTGATAAGTCTCTTTTTTTGATGGACCCCCCCAAAGATGAATGCATTGAAGGCACCAATTTTTTATCAGAACATTTTTAAAGTCTGGAATTTGTTTGGTGTTAATATCGGACAAAATTCAAGTTTGTTTTGGTTACTTCAAGAACCACTGATTTATGGAACCCGGTTTGAAAATGTAGTAAACCGTTCTTATTTTCCTGCAAACACTGGACTATTAATTAAAGCAGGAATTACGACACTGGGACATTTAGTGAATATTGCAGAACCGGACTTGGACAATATTGAGAAGACAGCGGAAAAGTTGGGCTTTAAATCTTTAAGGCTGGTTCATCAACTTTTAATGAAGTGGAGGTCAGTTCTTGAAGAAGAAGAGTTGAAAACCATCAAAGACTTTTGCAGAGGTGTCATAAAACCAAATGAGGATGACCCTTTCCATTGTTTAATCCTGTCACCTAAAATGGATGAGTGTGAAGGTCCTTTTTTGGAAAAGAAAGATGTATGTTTCAGTGCTGATTCATTTAATGTGAAAGATGTGTATACAAATTGTGTGAAAGTTTTTAACAGAAAGCTTTTACATAACAGGAGTGATACACCATGGCGTAATGTCATTGGTTTTGGTAGAGATTGTAGACCACAATGGAGAGCACTATATAAGCCACCGTTACCTAAGAAAGCGGGTGACATGCAGTGGAGAATTTTACATGGGGTTATAGCCGTGAATGCTTTTATTTCTGTGATAAACCCAGAGATTAGCTCTGATTGTCCTTTCTGTTCTCAGAGGGAAACCGGTTTTCATGCTTTTATGTTTTGTGATAGATTGAGACCTTTATTTATTGTTGTAGAGTCTTTTTTTAAGGCTTCTGGTGAAACTTTCTCTATGCAAATGTTTATTTGTGGTTTTAAATATGTCAAGAGAAAGGCTCCTGTGTGTCAGTTGTTAAATTTTGTTTTGGGCCAATCAAAAATGGCAATATATGTGAGTAGGAAGAATAAGATTGAAAACATTTCTGGACATGATGTATTGTTGGTTTTTTCCAATGTAATCAAGTCAAGAATAATTACAGATTTTAATTATTTCAAGGCTATGAATGATTTGTTATTGTTTGAAATGAGATGGTGTAGTGGAGAGGTATTATGTTCTGTTCATGAAGGGGCATTAATTTTTGCTATTTGTTTGCAGTAAAGGAGTATTTTATGTTGTTATTTATGAATAGTTTAAAGGGTGTTTGTTTGTGTATGTATATGTTTGTTTTTGTTTTTTTTGTCTTTAATGTGAATGATGTAATGAAATAATTTTTTATGGTATTAAAATGTGTTTTCAAATTCAATTCTCTCTCTCTCTCTCACACACACACACACACACACACACACGCGCACACACATACACACACACACACACACCTCTCTCTGAGACCACAGTGAACACAGTCTCTGCTTTCTCTTCTCTCTCTCTCTCTCTCTCTCTCTCTCTCTCTCTCTCTCTCTCTCTCTCTCTCTCTCTCTCACACGCACACGCACACACACACACACACACACACACACACACACACACACACACACACACACACACACGCACGGTGAGTCATGTCATCTTCTCCTCTTAGTGTCATTTGCACTTTGTGTCACATGTATACCATAGCCTTCTCTGTCAGCACAGGAGTTGCACTTTTTGGACCATAGAGTTACAACGCAAACACTTTCAGGAATGCATTCTGGGGAGGATCCTAATTGTTCAACATATCTGATCATTTGACTCATATCCTTTCCAGTCTTCCACTCCCTTGTCCTCAATCACTCTGCGAGACAAAAGATCAGAATCAACATAGGTCTTTCCGGGTCAACCTGCTCGCCTTGATAACTTCTGTCAAAGCCTGTCCTTCGAAATTTCGAGGATGGGAGAATTGCCAAAGTTAATGGATGTGTTGATGTGTTCTCTTAGATGTGTTGTGTATCAACACTGGGAAATTATTTACATCATCCCCATAACTAGGAACCATCATCGGCTTCAGTAATACCCCTACTGGCAGTGCTTTCCAATGGCACAGTTAACTCCACACTACAGATGGCACCAGAGTCTCCTTCAGCAGGTAAACTCGGCCCAGCCATATGACACTACTCACATGATCTTCAGCATCTGCACACTTAGAGGCAAGGCTGGCTGTATTTCGCAATAGATCCTTGGCTACTGCAACATCTGTATCTACACAGTAAAATCCCTGGTGTTAAATTTAACACCGATCTGTGTTTATATGGGAACCACCAGCAGGGTGTTAAAAGTAACACTGATGCAGTGTTAGAGTTAATGATATTATTAAGTGATTAACTGAGTGATGATTGAGCATTGAAGACACCTAATGATAACAAGCAGAATCACTGAAGAAAAGAGAAACACATGAACTACAACTGACTTCCGGAGATGAAATCAAATGATGTTTATAAACAAAGTTCGGGAGGAGCACGTTCAAATAATCAATCAATCAACTCGTCATCAAACAATTACCATGTCTACCCTATCAGCATGAGAGGAAGCATATATATATATATATATTCACTGTCAACTCACCTAACATTCCTTGATAGTTTTCAGCATCCCTCCACCACCCCGACTCCTCACTCTTGGCTTGTTCTTTCACAGCCAGGAATACGGGGGGAGTACTCTGGGTTCGGGCCGAATACCGAGCCCGGAGCCCTCTCCTCGGACAGCACGCCAAATACGCATTTATTCTATCTGACTTATTTGTAAGTGTGAACTCGTGAACTGAAGATAAAAGAAGACATTAAATCTCGGAAGATCTCAGCAGAGGAGGATTAAGTGTGTCCCCGGCTTTAGGCTATGTCATGAGTGAAGGAACCCATTAGCCAGTTACGCATTATTTCCACATTGTCACGCTGGGTTCTCAAAGAGAACGGAGGCAACGGGTAACAGTACTCCCCCTCCCTGCAGGCGCGACCTCGCGCAGATGGCAAAACCAGGGAGGGGTGGTGGGCGTCCTGGAGTCTTCCACAGGGGGGTGAACAAGGACTGAAGACTCCAGGACGGGACCGGCAGTTCAGGAGATCAGGGTGGGTCGGACTGAGCAGGAGGCCAGGGTGGGTCAGGTTGAGCTGACGAAGACTACCCTTCGGGCGGCTACGGCGGAGACTACCCTTCGGGCGGCTACGGCGGAGACGTATAACCCCTCCCCCACCCCATTCTCGGGTGGAATAAGGGGTTTAATCTCGGGGACAGGCTTAGAGGGTTTTAGGCGGCACGGCATGGCATGATGAGAACAGTCTCTGGCTCGGCGGGCATGACACAAACATGTTTTCCGCCAAAATAAAAGCTTGAATGCAGTTTCCGTCAAAATAAAAGATCATGTATTTATCTCTTTCAAGTATAGAAATTTTATTTTTTATTTTTAGAATATATTTTTCAGTGCATTTGTTTTTATAATATATGGCTATTACTGTCATGGGATTATTATTATTATTATGTGTAATGTAGACTGAGACACTATACCACAACTAAAAGAGGTTTGAGTTTTTCTTTGCCCAATTTTCACACTGAATATGGGTTGGAGCTCTTAATTTTTAACTCTCAAAGTGCACCAGATTGATGAATTTAAGATTAAAATGCACAAAATATTCTTCCGGGGGGGGGGGGGGGGGGGGGGGGTCCTCCAACCCCCCTAAAGGACCCGAGGTCCACCCACCAGTTTTACCTAAAATCCTGTGGGAAACACTGGTATTGCTATGACAATGCAGCTTATAGCTTGTTTTAGGATTCATCACTGGAGTACAGTTCAACTGCATTAATAAATGACAATTTTTGGGGTTATAACTCTAACTCATGCCTGCTCACTCATCACATGGCTTTAGTGGTTTTAAGGAATATGAGTTGGTATACATATTCAAGGGTGTGCAAAGATGGGTGGTGTTTATTCCTGAAGTGCCAGCCTCATCAGCCCTGTGAAGGCCTGATCGACACGACCAATCTAACCTCTGACCTGTAATGCTGCCTGGATCATAATCATACACTGTTCGCTCATTGGTCAGAGGAGACCTGGCCCCCGACTGGGTTCTCCCAAGGTTTTTTTCTCCATTTTGTCACTGATGGAGTTTTGGTTCATTGCCACTGTTGCCTTGGCTTTTGACTTGCTTAGTTGGGGACATTTAATATTCAACAATATTACTGATCTGCTTTACTTAAGGTGGACGATGACGCAATTTTCTTCTAGAAACAAACTTTGTTGTATTATTTTCATGTTATCAATTTGAAGCTGTTTTGATCCAATCTGTATTGTAAAAAGCGCTATATAAATAAAGGTGACTTGACTTGACTTATGATCATATGTAGTTGTTATGGAAGCAGACTCAGGAGAGGGAGATGGAAGTTAACAGGAAGTTTAGTTAACAACAACTGAGCGGATAAACTGAAAGCTGGTAAGTGGTAAGTGCAATGATACTTCGGAGAGCGGGATGCTGGTGGTTAATGGTATGTTTCTTCTTACAGGTGTGATGACTGTTGGATGGAAAGATGGATGACGAGAACGCTAAACAACGGTGGGATCGGAGACACAGAGGGTATATTATACACCATCCACAGATACTGATACAGTGGGAATGCTAATGCAATCTTCTGCATTTTGCTACATGTTCTCATTCACATCACATCTTATGTGATCTTGGGAAATACACTTATGAAAGAATATTTTGGCATGCCTGATCCATCGCTGCAATCCTCTGATGATTACGGAACGAAAATATATTACCCATATATGAACAATCAATAAATTAAATTGTTTAACATTATATTTGAAAATATACAGAATAATATATTGTGTTAATATATTACAATATATTGAATAATACATAAGGAATTGTCGCTTTTCATACATTAAAAAATGTGCCAATATATTTACTAATATCATAATGTATGTAATTTTATATTCAGCAAAACACTTCATAATATATATATATATATATATATATATATATATATATATATATATATATATATATATATATATATATATATATACATATATATATACATACAATCAGATATGGTACTGCATGTGCAATTTATTGCAGATATATTTACTCATGCAACAAACACATATATAGAAAAATATATAATGTCATATATTCCTTGTGTTTTTTAATTATTTACATTTTAAATGTTTCATATTTTCAAGCTAATTAACAAAAGCAAAAGCACACCTGCATGTACTAAAGTATTTAGCCAAGAGACTATCACTGTGCTGAGGAGTGCACAAACATTACTTTTAAAATATAGTAATTATAGTATTGATGATTTTCGGGCCAAAACGAACCGCAGGCTCTACTCTTCAGCACAATGACCGCAAAAACTCAGACATACCTTTTAATTAAAAAAATAATAGAACATTAAACATTAATAGATCTCCCCCTATATTAATATTGAGCAAAACACATTAAATAACACTTAATTTTAACATTTGCTCTCCTTTAACAGTCAGCAGCAAAGCATGCTGGGAACTAGAAATCTGTTGTAACTCATTCTGTGAATGTGTGTGTATATATATGTGTGAACATGCATTCACATTTATATGGGAACATTTATGTGCAAAAGATACAATTTTGTGAATATTACATGTAATGCTATTTTTGTCTACATTTATAAATATTTTATATTCATTAATATATAGCCATACGTGGTCAAAACATTGCAGTATTGAAAAATATAAGCACTAGTTTCCCATAAATGGAAATGTATTATGTAATATATCACATTATATTTTGCAGTATATTCCCATATATTTTTGTTCTGTAAGGGGCAAGCATCCAGCATTCATTGCGTCCAGGTGGGACAATTGATCATGTGAAAGAATTCCTCTATGGGGATGAGGAGTGGAAAGAAAAGTGGGAGAAAATGTGACAGCATCCTGGGAACGCATCCTAAAGCACTCACAGTGACGACATGGGAGTTGCCACACCCAATCACATAGAGGTCATCCAGGAATTAAATGAGACGCTCAGTGTTCTTTGGGAAGTAGTGGGAGAAACACACAATGAAACTCAGGAACCCTGACACTCACACAGATTCATGTTATTTTTTATATATAAATTGTGTCAGTGTGAAACGTCCTCCTTTTGGGGATATCCTCATTTGTATTTTTTTTTTAAACAGTATTTATAACTAGCTGTATATAAACCCAATAAGCAAGGCAAGTTTATTCATATAGCACATTTCAGACACAATGGTAATTCAAAATGCTTTACATAGAGAAGGAATTTAAATTTACATAAAATAATCACAACATGCATAAGGTAAAAATATAATGTATAAGAGATAAAAATAACAATACAAGCAGAGAGTCCTGAATCACTAAATTCGGTGCGCCTCTGTCTGAATGGAAGAGTCAGAGAGCTTCAGATCGCGAGACACACTAGTAACAATTCCTGACTTCCTAGTGACTGTCGCCTCTGATGGCTTTCAGTAATCACCGTCTCTCTTCCCAATCCTCTCAACTCTTCCAACCAGACAGCCCTAACCAAAAATCAAAACAGCATTAGTAAAACAGTTATAAAAATAATAAAAAGATGTTACATAAATAAGATAAAATGCAATCAGTCGAACATACAGTGGCACAGCTAGTGCTCAGTCAGTAAATGCACAGAGTGTTTTGAGTCTGGATTTGAATGTTACTGTTAAAGCACGTCTGATCTCTTCTGGAAGCTGGTTCCAGACTCAGCAGACTCTCCTTGCTTTGAGTGAACCACTGTTATTATTTCTAACTGACGTGATCCTGATGATCAGACTGATCTGTTAGTTTTATATTCGATGAGCATATCTGCAATGTATTGAGGTCCTAGACCTGAGTGATTTATAAACAAGTAACAGTACTTTAAAATCAATTCTAAATGCAACTGGAAACCAGTGCAAGGACCCGAGGACTGGTGTGATATGTTCATATTTTCTGGCAGCAGCGTTCTGTATGAGCTGTAACTGTGTGTGTGCATGTGTGTGTGTGTGCGTGTGTGTGTGTGTGTGTGTGTGTGTACAGGTGTCATAAGCCATTTTGCTAACTTCAGCACAAGAGAAAAAATATTTAAGCATTTGTGATTATATTTCTTGAAAACTTTTGATAACACTTTATTTTGATGGTTCATTTTGAACATTCTACTGACTATAAGTAACTTTGCAACTACATGTCAACTTATTCTAACCATAACTCTACCAGTCTACTAATACTCTACTAATACTCTAATGAGAGTTAGTTGACATGAAGGTGCAACATTACTTATAGTCAACAGAATGTGTTAAAGGGACCATCAAAATAAAGTTTAATCATTTTTTTTTTTTTTTTTTATAGACATAAGCCTCGTCTGGATATTCAGTTCAGACTGATGTCTGTTCAGAGTTGAGCTCTATGTGTGTTTGTTTGGTCTGAGTGCTGAGATTCTCTCTACAGACCAGCACACACTGGAGAGGCTCTGAAATCACTGTCAAACTCAACAAGCAGTGAGACATCACAGACCAAGACATTGGTATGTGAATGATAAGGATTTGCACACAGTGAATCAACACACATGGTAAATAGAGCACAACTAAGGTAACCATGGTAACAAGAAACAACGATGCGCCTGGTCTGTTGTCACTGACAGGTGTTCTGGCAGGAGTGGGCGGGGCTTTGCATGTGATTATGCCTGTGACAGCCAATAAACACGCAGGTGCCAGAATTGAGCCAACAGCGAGATAAAAACCATCATCACGGGCACCGAAAGCCAGCAATAATGCACACATTACAGGAAAAATAAGTATAATGATGGAGATTATGATGTAACACGGGGTTGAGAAAATCTGAGCAGAGATCAGTGGATATTTCAGTGTCAGAACCCCCTCCAGAGACACCAGCTGTTGCAGGTGAACGCCACACACTTTCAGACAAAAATATCCAAGCATTAATATGAAGGCAAAGCCAAGACCTGAAGAAAGAAGCTTTGACACTATATATATATACAGGAGCAGTTGCAACAGGTCACAGAGGAGGAGGAGGATGATGAAGGCTGAGATCCGGCCTCTGGTCTTTCTCTGAAGATGCACAAAATAAAAAGCCCAAATCAGACACGGCACCCCCACACACAGAGCAGTGATGAGGAAGATGGACAGTCTGATTTCAAAATCATTATAATAGCTTCGATAAGAAAGTATTTCATTTCCAATGTCATAGTAATCATAAAATGCGGTATAGTAATCTGCGGTAGAGTTGATGAAATAACTGTCGTTGTCCTCCATGGTCTAAGTTTACTGCTGCACTTTGAGTTCCTGAAAGAAAAGAAAATAAACTTTTAAGAAGAACACCCTAAACTGGTCTCACAGTCTGGCCAAACAGTTTTAATGGTTTTAGAGGGGTTTGGGTTGAGAGACCAGCTAAACCAGTTTAGCAACTGACTATAGCAAACCACTTTGAGTTGGTTTATTTTTAGATATTTATAAAGAGTGAAGTTGGGCCCTTTCACTTCAGGTAAGTTAAGGAAATTAAAAATGGCATATGCCTTTGAAAGAATTCTTCAGAAGAATCATAACAATATTGAAACAGCGATCTCAAATCGTAAAATATCCAACATGGATATTTACGATCAGTAATCCTGTTGTGTGAGGTGAACCCAAGAGGACAAACACACACACACACACACACACACACACACACACACACACACACACACACACACACACACACACACACACACACACACACACACACACACACACACACACACACACACACACACACACACACACACACACACACACACTCTGTAGACTGTGTGTGTGGGTTCAATCTTCAGCTGGCTGGCAGGAGATGTCAATAACAGGTCACATGACCTTCCGCCCCAATTAAGACAACTACTGAATAAATGCAGATTTATTTATTTAGGCTCATATTAAATAAGTTACAATAATTTTCCGTTTTCTGTAAATTGTTTAAAAATACTTTGAATAAATGAACATATTTATTTATTTTCATCCACATCTGAATGTTTGGCTCCTGGCAGTTCAGTCCAGCTGCTATTGAGCTCCAAGAATAGTTTATAGTCAAATTAAATACAATTAAATGATAGCAAATTTAAATTATCACAAAATATTTAAACAATAACGATCTGAAAGCAGAAACTAGCCCGATTGACTTCTGTTAATCAGATAAGCGGACACATATAAGCTGCCAATCTCAAAAATACTAAATGTTTGCAGATTATAGTTACTAGTTTGAGTCTTGGTCTATCATTACTGAAAAAAAAAGTTGTTACTGGCTAAAAATAGTTGTGGTGTGGGAAATTAAACCTGAGAAACTTTCAGTTTCTCTTCTTTTTTTTCCGATAGCTCACATCGTTCAAAACTGAAGTCACAAACTCTCTGCAGAACAAACTGTGAATCATTTTTCATTGCTTTCACACAAAATGCATTCAATGACCACATTTTCTCAAATTTATGAACACTTTTGTCATTCATTCTTCGACCATCTGCAAAACATAGTTTTATGTAATATATATATGCATATTTGCAGTAAGTTTTTTTTTTATGCAAACACTGCTTTCAAAACTGATAAAAGCACATTCAAATCAGAATGATGGCAAACTTTGCACATTTCTGCAGGAATTATTATAAAATATGTAAAATAATAATTATTACAAACAAAACTAATTTTCAATTTCATATTACTGTTTCTCTTAGTAATATATATATATATATATATATATATATATATATTTTTTTTTTTTTTTTGTCAGTCATCTTTTAGTAAAACAGGATGGCTTCAGGATGATTTTGTTTCACATGCATGAACATGGATCAAGGAAAACACATGAGGAAAGAAGAGAGAGGGAGAACCTTCACAGTACTGTACATCCATCCATCTATTCCACACATCATGTAACTCTCCCTGTTTTTAGGGGTTTTAGGTCAGTTATGAATGACAAAGTGTGTTTGTTGGGTCACAACTTTTGCCAGTGTTATGGAAGAATGAGTTGATTTGAGGCATTTTTGAATTATTTTGTCAGTTTTAGAGCATTTTGAATGTGAAATGAACCGCTGTGTGAAGCTTAAAGTTGGTCCGGGGAACCGTGTGAAGAGTTTTGAAAAAGTGACAGTATTGAGAAATGTGTAGCGATTGTAAAAACAACTGTAATTGTATCTGCATTTTTATCACAGTTATTTAATATTAATTAACAGGGTCAAACTATTGTGGAATATTTGGATATATTCATTTATTTTTTCAACTAAATGAGCATATACGGTTTGTATTTCCCAGCTGCATGTTTCTGAACAGTTTTCTGCTTGTTGCCCTGTTTCTGGTATTACAGTTTTTCTTAAAAAAACAAACAAAAAACAGATTATCCTATAAGAAATTTACTTTTGCTATGGTTAAATAAATGTTCAGTGATATATATATATATATATATACAGTACAGGTCAAAAGTTTGGAAACATTACTATTTTTAATCTTTTTGAAAGAAGGTTCTTCTGCTCATCAAGCCTGCATTTATTTAATCAAAAATACAGAAAGAAAATGTAATATTGTGATATATTATTACAATTTAAAATAATTGGTTTTCAATTCATTATACTTTAAATTATCATTTATTTCTGTGATGCAAAGCTGAATTTTCAGGATCATTACTCCAGTCTATCACATGATCCTTTAGAAATCATTCTAATATGAGGATTCATTATCAGAGTTGGAAACAGTTTCTGCTGCTTAATATGTTTTCATAACCTGTGATACTTTTTTAGGATACTTTGATGAATAAAAAGTAAAAAAAAAAAAAGAAAAAAAAAGAAGCAAATGTTTTCAAAATAGAAATCTTCTGTAACAGCAATATGCACTACTGGTCGGTAATTTGGGGTCAGTATTTTTTTTTTTTTTTAATAAATCAATACTTTTATTCAGCAAGGATGTGTTAAATTGATAAAAAGTGATAGTAAAGAAGATTTATATTATTAGAAATTATTTTTTTTATTTTGAATAAATGCAGTTATTTTTAACCTTTTATTCATCAAATATATTAGGCAGCAGAACTGTTTCCAACACTCATAATAAATCAGAATATTAGAATGATTTCTAAAGAATCATGTGATAGACTGGAGTAATGATGCTGAAAATTCAGCTTTGCATCACAGGAATACATTATTTTGTACAGTATATTCAAATAGAAAACTATTATTTTAAGTTGTAATAATATTTCACAATATTACAGTTTTTTTTTTCTTCTGTATTTTTTATCAAATAAACGCAGCCTTGATAAGCATTAGAGACTTCTTTCAAAAATATAAAAAAAACCCGTAATGTTTCCAAACTTTTGACCTGTATAATTATAGTAATAATCAGACATTATCCCTACCAACATTCGGTTACACTTTATTTTGATGGTCCCCTTTAGACAACCCAGGTTTCAGCATGGCACATCAGTTAAATTCACATGTAAAAAACACCAAAACTACCAAAACACTTCATTCATGACTCAAATCTAGTCATTCTTCCATAACACTAAAGTTTGTCATCCAACAAACACACTTTGTCACTTATAAAACAATGAATTAAAAACACTAACAACAGTAGCGTTTGTCACGTACGGGCTGCAGTAATAAAACCATAGTTGTAACAATCTTTAATTACAACTACTCTGGAAACATCAGGAAATAAATCCCAACCACATTAACACTGAAAAAGAACTGGGAGAACTTAGGGCTTAAATACACACTGAAAGCTAATAAACAGAACAGGGAAGCAGGTGCATGCTAAAGTAACAACCATGGAGATTTACTAGGAAGATGGGCAGACAGACAGGAAAAACCAAAACTAAAACTCTAACAGACTGAACATACACCTGAAAGAGTTATACAATGTTTTAAAAAACAAAAACAAAACAAACAACAACAAAAAACAAACAAGAATGACATTCTCTGTTCACTTTGAAACAAAGTAGGGGAGAGCGGGGCTCAACCCATTGGTGGGACATGTTGTAACATATGAGGGGCACATGCAGTGTGACAACATGCCCCACCTGCGCAGATTTAAACCCGGCTAGTGTCTCATAACAGTGTTAAATAACAGAGATACGATTAAAATAATATTATATTTGTCTAATTTTAAATAAACACACACACACAGAAATAAAAAACAGATATGAAAAATTAACCTAAGTAAGAAATTTACTTTTGCTATGGTTAAATAAATGTTCAGTGATATTTTTTTATTCTTATTTTTTCTGTACAGTGTTGATATGGCATCTAGTAAATACCCTAAGTTCCGTCATGCTGGCATGTGTGAAAAGCTTTAAACCATGTGTGTTACCACTAGCCCCGCGTTAGTTTGTGCCCCGCTCACCCCCGCCTGACAAACACAAGTTCATTTGTGCTGTGTTATTAAATATTATCAATCTAGGTCATAAAATGTAATAATATTATTACGTTATTTGACCCAGACAGTAAAGAACTGACCTGAGATCAGGCAGAGAGTGATGATGATGATGATGATGATGATGATGATGGTGATGATGATGATGATGGTGGTGATGATGATGATGATGAAGCTGATGATGATGATGATGATGATGATGAAGCTGCTGATGATGATGATGGTGTTGATGATGATGATGATGATGATGATGATGGTGATGATGATGATGATGATGATGAAGATGGCAGCTCTAATTCCAGATTGACTTCATTCTCAAGGATGTTCAAAGAAACAGTCGTGTCAGATAACAGTCATAAACAAATATGCATATCTTCTGTCTGTCTCTCTCATTTCTGCTTCCTTGTTCTCTATAACGGTTCCACCCATCTGCATGTCTAACAGGGCAGATACGTGTTGAGATATGAGTGAAAGACATGCAGAGCAATATATGCATATAATCACACACAGCAATATATGCATATGGGACTTTACACATACAGTAAGTCTGTTGCCTTATACCAACTGTGTGAAAAAGCACTGAGCAAAATTAGATAATGGGAACAAGAAGAGGCCTTGGTGTGAGATCAGACAAACATTCCCTGTTTAATGTCGTGCTGACAGTGTTTCAGACAGCTCCATATGTTAGCAGTGGAGTCAAGTCAAGTCACCTTCATTTATATATAGATCGTTTCAAAGCAGCTTCACAGTGATTATAGGAAATTAAAGTAACAGAGATTGTTTTGGCGTTACAGCAGCTCTAGAATAAAGTTATTGTCCAGCTAAAGTTAGTTTTGATTGATTCACTTCCGTTGTAAATTTAGGTTCATAGAGTTTTATTTTGAACTTGGACTGAAGTGTAAAGAAATACAGTCAGTTCTTAGTTCAAGGAGTTCAGTAAAGTTGGCAGTATATTTACAGATTCAAAATTCCCGGATCAATAACTCGTGACACCTATCACGACACCTCAAAACACAAATGACACCTATTAACAATCATAGACCCTGACCCAGACACTGACCAGTAAAGTACACTTTACAGTAAAGTACAAAGTACACTGTAAAAATATACAAAATTTTACAGAAAATAACTGATTTTTTTTTACATTCATTTTCTTTCATTTTAAATTGTACTCAAAACTAATATCTGTAAAATAAAAATTCAGCTGTTATTTTAGGTATTATGACATTAATGACAAATTGCAGTAATTCACATTTTCTATACAGAAAATTTACTGTATTTTTCATACAGCATTTTTTCTGTTTTCTTAAATTACATAAAAATGTATGTAAAATTATAAATATAATCTGTAATTAAACAGTAACAAAACAGTTAAATGATAAAACGGTCAAATGACTGGCAGCCAATCAAAAACCCTAAAATTAAAGTAAAATAATTTAAATAGAGTGCAAAAAACTTTAACAGAAATTTGATGTCACCATGATGGACATTAATGTGTTTTCCATACATATTTGTTATGGCAATAAATGCAGGAGAAAATGACATCAGGTGATGGTCACTTATTGATGATATTATAGTCATCATATGGTGACATGATTCACTGATATGACTTCAAGTCAAATCTCTGAATATATTAGCTGAGGTTACATAATGTATATATAGAGAATTTAACTTTATATAGAGTATGATTAATGTCCCAATTTTTCACAAGATGAAATTAATTGTGAAATCTGATATAAAAAAAAAAAAAAAAAAAAATATATATATATATATATATATATATATATATATATATATATATATTGTACAGAAAATGTTTTTAAGGAGTATAGAGATATCAAGAATCAACATATGAATCTCAACAATTGTGACAACCAACAAAGCTTTTTTGTGAATTTAGTAGAATTTGTTTCGTGACGAGTTCAGAGTTGATCTGAATTTTTTTCATGGTCGCCATTGTTGCGATTTATACGCTGATTCTTGATGTCTGTGTGAGTCTATATGATCCTGTCAAAACATTTTCTGTCTAATGACTTCATCAAATCTTCAGAATATCACAGCACTGTAGTCAATTACAGACTGATCTCGAATCTACCCTTTCTGTCAAAGATACTAGAAAAGGCAGTATCCTCACAACTGTGTTCCTTTTTAGAAAGAAATGATATCTGAGGATTTCCAGTCAGGATTTAGACCGTACCATAATACTGAGACTGCTCTCATTAGAGTCACAAATGATTTGCTCTTATCATCCGATCGTGGTTGTATCTCTCTATTAGTGTTACTCGATCTTAGTGCTGCATTTGACACTATCGACCACAACATTCTTTTAAATAGACTCGAAAATGATGTTGGCATTAGTGGAATTGCATTAGCATGGTTTAAATCATACTTATCTGACCGTTATCAGTTTGTAGCAGTAAATGACGAGATGTCTTATCGATGAAAAGTTCAGTATGGCGTACCACAAGGCTCAGTACTAGGACCGTTGCTGTTCACTGTGTACATGCTACAGTGTGTGTGTGACTTGTCACAGGGTGATGTGATGCGACTAGTGCAGCAGTTGCTTTCAGCCTGCTGCCACTGGCTAGCCTTTATGGTGAACAGGGAAGCAGTCTGTAAGTCTCCCCCTGCCAGTATATAGCCTCTCCATTTCCAAGACTCCCACCAGGCCTCCTCGTGGCCACACACGGAAACTGGGTGCTTCGCGGCTCCAGGCTAACTTTGGTGGGGGATCTCGGAGTTGCAGTGGTCCCCAGAGGTCGTTCATGGCCAGCCACTGCCCTGCTGCCTTGCAGGTTAGTTTATTAAGATCAAGGCTACGGGAGCATACCCTGAGAGGAAAAAGCATGTGTCGGAGGTGCACATTAGGCTGTCTTCTGACAGTCTGAAGTTCCAGCAGCCTCCTGCAACTATATTTTGGAACTGGTCGTCGTGGGTCACCCATGCCACCGGGATATTCCAAACTATGGTGAAGATAGTGTTACTGGGGCCTGTGCACCCCCTATGGCACTTTAAAAACTTTCCCTTTGCGCAGTTCTCCACCTCTGACCACGGTGTACAATACTCTGATCTCATATTTGGTTGAAGTCTGGCGGCGATGGGGTATCTGGTGACGGGAGCAGGGAAGAATGGCCTGGAAGCTTCTAGCTAGAACCCTACACGGCAGCGGCATGGGGTATATGGTCGCTAGCAGCTTGGATTGAGTGGATGCTGCTTTCGGCAGCCCCCCGTGCGACTGAGCAGCCCTATTTAGGGGCCACACTGCTCACCCTATTTGGGAAGGGCCTAGAAAAGGTGGCCTAAAAATTGCCCACTCTACAATCTCCTGGGTAGGTTACCGCGCCTACTGGGAATTCCAACTTGCGGTCGAAATAAGAAAATAATTCCTTTTAAATTGGCAACATGGAATGTCAGGACTCTCCTGGACAATGAGGGTAACAGACCTCATAGGAGGACTGCACTGATCTCTGAGGAACTGAAGCGCTATAATGTGGATATCGCTGCCCTTAGTGAGACAAGGCTGCTGGGTGAAGGCTCGCTGAAAGAAGAGAGAGGAGGATACACCTTCTTCTGGAGAGGCTATCCCCCTGGTAACAAGCATCAGCACGGTGTTGGAATGGCAATCAAGAACAGTCTCCTGCCCTGTCTCACTGAAACACCCATCGGAGTAAGTGAGAGGTTGATGACCCTCCGTATCCCCCTAGCAAAAGCACGCTATGCTACTCTACTAAGTGCATACGCGCCCACATTACCATCAGATGACAGTGTGAAGGATGGATTCTATCAGCTATTAGATGACACCCTTCAGCGTATCCCTAGGAATGATAAGATATTCCTTCTGGGTGATTTTAATGCTAGGGTGGGAAGAAACAACGATTTATGGCGTGGAGAAATGGGTAGACATGGTGTTGGGCAGGTGAATGCAAATGGTCTTAGGCTGCTAGCACTCTGCGCAGAGCACGACCTCACTATTACCAACACATTGTTTCAGCAGAAAAACAAATATAAAACATCTTGGATGCATCCACGATCTAAACACTGGCATCTGATTGACTATGTCATAGCAAGACGTGCTGACATTAGTGATGTTCTGTTGACCCGGGCCATGAGAGGTGCAGAGTGCTGGACGGATCACCGCTTGATTATTACCAAGCTCCATTTCAAAGTGCGCCCCCCACAGCGTCTCAGGAAATCCACCAAAAAGCAACTGAATTGTGCTATGCTAAAGTCGGCTTCACCAAGGAGTATGTTCCGCCGTTCAATGGGTATGAGGTCATCAGAGTGCGAGTCCATTCTGTGTTCTGATTACACCATAGATCAGAAATGGGCATCCATCGCCTCAATGTTACATGAAACTGCAGTCAATTCTATAGGCTATAAAACCAGAAAACATCAGGACTGGTTTGATGAGAACTCTGATGCCATCATGTCCATGCTGGAAAATAAGCGCAGAGCATACAGGGCTATTATCAGCTGCCCTGCATCCACCATCCTTCGGCAGCAATGGCAAACAGCACGCAAGGAGGTACAAACAACTTTACGTACTCTACAGAATTCATGGTGGTTGAACAAGGCTCAAGAAATTCAATCATATGCTGATAGAAACGATATGTACAACTTCTACAACTCCTTAAAAGTCATATATGGACCTAGAAATTGTTCTATTACACCTTTAAAAGCAGCAGATGGAATAACAATTTTAAAAGACAGGAAACAGATCTTGGCAAGGTGGGCTGAATATTTTGAAGTTCTCCTTAACCATCAGTCACCAATTGATCATTCCATCTTGGAGGAGCTACCAAATCGACCACCTATCCAAGCCCTTGATCATCATCCAACATTTCTAGAGGTGCTAGCAGCGATCAACTCCCTCAAAGATAATAAGTCCCCTGGCAATGACGGCATCCCAGCAGAGCTCCTTAAACAGGGTGGCTACCTGTGTACAAGGATGATTCATCAATACATCCTGCAGGTCTGGGAACAGGAGTGTGTCCCTCAACAATGGAGAGATGCAAACATTGTCATTTTATATAAAAACAAGGGTGAAAAATCTATTTGTAGCAACAATCGAGGTATATCGCTGCTAGCAGTCGCAGGTAAGGTCCTGGCAAAAATCATGCTACGTAGGCTGGTGGAAAACCTAACCGAACATTTGTTGCCAGAGTCACAGTGTGGCTTCAGAAAGAATCGGAGTACTGTGGACATGATTTTCACAGTGAGACAGCTCCAAGAAAAATGCCGTGAACAACATCAGGACCTCTTCATGGCATTTGTCGATCTCTCCAAAGCATTCGACACTGTGAATCGAGAGCTGCTCTGGGACATCTTAACAAAATTTGGCTGTCCAAAAAAGTTTTGTAACATCCTGTCACAGTTCCATGAAGGGATGGTAGCTCGTGTGACCATAGGTGGTCAGGAGTCAGAGCCTTTTGGAGTACGCATTGGGGTAAGACAAGGATGTATCTACCTCCTTTGTGTCACAAAGCTTCTATGTGATAAGCTTGAAAGCAGTATTGGGATCACTGTTGACTTCAGGTTGGATGGAAATCTCTTTAATATTCGAAGGTTCCAGGCCGCCACTAAGATCTCAGTAATGCGGGTCCTTGAGTTGCAGTATGCTGACGACTGCGTGTTCGTGGCACATACCCCAGAAGACATGCAAATTATCCTTGCTGCTGCTGTGAAGACCTATAGTAGATTGGGCTTGTCAGTTAATACCACCAAAACTGAAGTGATATGCCAATGGAGGCTCAGCCCTCCACCTACCATGCCTGTTTTTACCATAGAACAACAACCACTTACAATAGTGCCATCCTTTAAGTATCTAGGCAGCATTGTTTCAGAGGACTGCAGCCTCGATTACGAAATAAATAATCGGATAAGGCAAGCTTCTGCAGCCTTTGGCAAACTTCGACGCAAGGTCTTTCAAAATAAGCACCTTCAGTTGGGCACTAAAGTTACCATCTATAAAGCTGTGTGTATCACCACTCTTCTTTACAGCTGTGAAGCCTGGGTCATATACAGCCATCACCTAAGGTTGCTGGAGCGTTTCCATATAAGGTGCTTGCAGCGAATCTTGGGGATCACATGTTATGACCATGTACCACATTCTGAAGTGCTTACTAGAACAAACTGCAAGAGTATGGAGGCAACAGTCGCTGAACATCAACTACGCTGGCTTGGGCATGTTATTAGGATGCCTCAAGATCGTCTTCCACGACAAATCCTTTATGGTCAGCTGCATCAGGGCCGCCGTTCTGCAGGGGGCCAGAAAAAGCGGTACAAAGACCAACTAAAAACTTCACTAGGAAAGTGTCAAATTAATCCATCATGCCTTGAAGAATTCGCAGCAAACCGAACCACCTGGAAGCAGCTCTGCCACACAGGAATAGTGCAGTTGGAATCTGAGAGGAATATAAGGAAACAACAAAAAAGACTACGAAGGCATGCAACCATGTATGCCTCTACAAACTCAGACTTTACATGCCCAATATGTAATAAAATTTGTGGATCAAGGATTGGAATAGTCATAAAAGAGTACACCGCAAATGAAGTGGAATGTCATCATCGGATACGATGGACTACCAAGAGAGAGAGAGAGACATGCTACAGTGCTACATGCTATACTATCTCCTCTGTACAGATAAAACTTTGTCAAAATAGTTCCAGTTAACATGGCTACTCGGAAGCGATAAATAATTCTGCGAATGAGCGGGCCGGAGCGCATTGAGGGTTTTCTGTTAGAACGGTGTTGTGTTAGCGGCCCCTAAGTTAATAACTAATGATCTTTGCAATGGAAGTGAATCGATCAAAACTATCTTTAGCTGGACAATAACTTTATTCTAGAGCTGCTGTAAAGCCAAAACAATCTCTGTTACTTTAATTTCCTATTATCACTGTAAAGCTGCTTTGAAACAGACCATATTGTTAAAAACGCTATACAAATGAAGGTGACTTGACTTGACTGCAGGTGTGGGTATTTGGAAAGGCCCACTGTAAACCTCAAACAGTGACATTCACCAAATGAAATGAGTTTATTTCTATCAGATATTACTGAAAGTTCATTAGACTTAATAAAAAAATAAAAAAAAACACTCAACTGATAACATAAAGCTGAGTTTAAAATGAATGAGTGCAGCAGATTTCTAGTTCCCAGCATGAGAATGCGTATTGAAATTAAATGTTATTTTGTGTGTTTTTGAATTATATAGGTTCTTGTTATGTTGAAGTTTTGAAGGTTATCACAGCAGAGACAAGGAAGGAAGCTGCGTGGGTCAGATGTGTACTTGAATGAACACTTAACGAAAAAAAAAAAAACGCAGATATAGCATACGTACACGTACATCTGAGCCTGGGGTTAGATTGAGAATGGACTGCAGCGTTTGATGATTAGGTATATGGTATGTTGTGTATATGCACGTGAACGGAGAGCTTTTTTTTTTTTTTTTGCCAGTTATATTATAATGTATGTTATAATAATACAATATAAGTTATAATAGCACATGCAAGTGTCTGTAATGATGGGAGAAACAAAGCTGTTTGAAATTTTTAATCAATTGAACCAGTTTCCAGCAAAATGATTCACTGTTTCAAAGCACTCAAAATGCCACATGCTGGTGACCCCTGCTGGCCAAAACAGTGTAAATGCAACACAAACTCAGCCAAAACATCCATAAAAAACACCTTTTACAGACCAGGTGCAAATGTCTAATAAGAAGTATCTTTATAATAGTGTTATATTTTAATAAATTGTTTTGTTTATTTTATGGTGAGCTTGTTTAATCAGGCCAATAAGAGACTATTACAGTAACTAAGGGTACATTTACATGACAACAATGTAAACAGAAAAGTTTTTCCTTTGCTTTTTTCGTGTATAGACGACAACGTTGTCAAAATGATCCCGGTTCACAAAGATCCGCAAAAAATGACTAAACTTTGTGGGCACAAAGCAAGGCCATAGACTGCTGTTGTGGTCACTGTGTGAAGATGTAAGATGTGCTAAGTGAGGGGTAAGTTAAGCCACCCACAATTGTATATACGTGAGTTGTCTGTATGGGCTGAAGAACTCAGTAAAATAAGTGAACATGTCGAGCGGGTGTCTGTCGTTCCTCTGCCCGAACCAGCCTCCTATCAAAATATTTCAGAAGAGATTTGTGACCTAGAGAAATGGGTCATCAGTGTTATAGACATTATACAACACCACATGGTTTTATACATTTGTATTTGAATACTCACAGACTATACAGTACATTAGTTCAAGTGAATAAATAATTACTGTCAAATTAGGAATTAATGAAAGCTTACAAGAATCACATTGTTCAGATGACTGTTTCTTTGTGTGTGTGTGTGTGTGTGTGTGTGTGTGTGTGTGTGTGTGTGTGTGTGTGTGTGTGTGTGTGTGTGTGTGTGTGTGTGTGTGTGTGTGTGTGTGTGTGTGTGTGTGTGTGTGTGTGTCACGACATGGGTGAGGCAAAGATGAAAAAAGGCAGGATCTAACCACAGCAGTTTTATTTATAAAAAAAACCCCTCAAAAATACTCAGGATTCAATCAAATAAAAAAACATGAACAGAACAACCACCTAGCATAGACCAGAACGGAACAAAGGCTAGAAAACATTTAAATATATACCAACAAAAAGCAATCAAAGAAATGTGAAACAGGTAAGGTGCATTAATCAAACAATGAATAACCATGGTATCAAATGCTAATGAAGAAAATGTAATAATGTGACAGTATGTGTGTCCCAATTCGGAGGCCATTTATATAGCGCTTTTAACAATGTAGATTGTCTCAAAGCAGCTTTACAGAGATAAGCGTATAATTTAAGGATAACAGAGATTGTTTCGGCTTTACAGCAGAGTTAAGTTATTTCCATCTAAAGTTAGTTTTAATTGATTTGGTTCCGTCGCAATGATCATTTGTTATTAAATTAGGGGCCGCTAAGACGACACCATTCCCTCTACACAGACTTTAAACGCGAACCTGTGAGAAACGCTGATGCCGTTCACATGCGCATTTAGAATGGGTTCTATAGTTATGTGCGTTAGAATATACGCAGGTTTGGAATTCCCTACAAGCCAAGCCTAAACAAAAATTGCAATTAGCTGTCATTCATTCTTCGACCATCCGCAAAACATTGTTTTATGTAATATATATATGCATATTTTCAGTATTTTTTTTTTATTTTTTATGCAAACACTGCTTTCAAAACTGAAAAAAGCACATTCAAATCAGAATGATGGCAAACTTTGCACATTTCTGCAGGAATTATTATAAAATATTAGAAGAATATTTATAATGAAATAAAAAAATATATATTACAAACAAAACTAATTGCAATTTCAGCTGAAAGTCTGTCCAGGTAGTTTCTCTTAGTAATATATATATAATTTTTTTTTTTTTTCATCTTTTAGTAAACAGGATGGCTTCAGGATGATTTTGTTTCACATGCATGAACATGGATCAAGGAAAACACATGAGGAAAGAAGAGAGAGGGAGAACCTTCACAGTTCTGTACATCCATCCATCTATTCCACACATCATGTAACTCTCCCTGTTTTTAGGGGTTTTAGGTCAGTTATGAATGACAAAGTGTGTTTGTTGGGTCACAACTTTTGCCAGTGTTATGGAAGAATGAGTTGATTTGAGGCATTTTTGAATTATTTTGTCAGTTTTAGAGCATTTTGAATGTGAAATGAACCGCTGTGTGAAGCTTAAAGTTGGTTCGGGGAACCGTGTGAAGAGTTTTGAAAAAGTGACAGTATTGAGAAATGTGTAGCGATTGTAAAAACAACTGTAATTGTATCTGCATTTTTATCACAGTTATTTAATATTAATTAACAGGGTCAAACTATTGTGGAATATTTGGATATATTCATTTATTTTTCAACTAAATGAGCATATACGGTTTGTATTTCCCAGCTGCATGTTTCTGAACAGTTTTCTGCTTGTTGCCCTGTTTCTGGTATTACAGATTTTCTTAAAAAAAACAACCAGATTATCCTAAGTAAGAAATTTACTTTTGCTATGGTTAAATAAATGTTCAGTGATATATACAGTACAGGTCAAAAGTTTGGAAACATTACTATTTGTAATCTTTTTGAAAGAAGTTTCTTCTGCTCATCAAGCCTGCATTTATTTGATCAAAAATACAGAAAGAAAATTTAATATTGTGATATATTATTACAATTTAAAATAATTGGTTTTCAATTCATTATACTTTAAATTATCATTTATTTCTGTGATGCAAAGCTGAATTTTCAGGATCATTACTCCAGTCTATCACATGATCCTTTAGAAATCATTCTAATATGAGGATTCATTATCAAAGTTGGAAACAGTTCTGCTGCTTAATATGTTTTCATCACCTGTGATACTTTTTTAGGATACTTTGATGAATAAAAAAAAAAAAAAAAAAAAAGAAGCAAATGTTTTCAAAATAGAAATCTTCTGTAACAGCAATATACACTACTGGTCAGTAATTTGGGGTCAGTATATATATATATTTTTTAAATAAATCAATACTTTTATTCAGCAAGGATGTGTTAAATTGATAAAAAGTGATAGTAAAGAAGATTTATATTATTAGAAATTATTTTTTTTATTTTGAATAAATGCAGTTATTTTTAACCTTTTATTCATCAAATATATTAGGCAGCAGAACTGTTTCCAACACTCATAATAAATCAGAATATTAGAATGATTTCTATAGGATCATGTGATAGACTGGAGTAATGATGCTGAAAATTCAGCTTTGCATCACAGGAATAAATTATTTTGTACAGTATATTCAAATAGAAAACTATTATTTTAAGTTGTAATACTATTTCACAATATTACTGTTTTTTTTTCTTCTGTATTTTTTATCAAATAAACGCAGCCTTGATAAGCATTAGAGACTTCTTTCAAAAATATAAAAAACCCCCGTAATGTTTCCAAACTTTTGACCTGTATAATTATAGTAATAATCAGACATTTATCCCTACCAACATTCGGTTACACTTTATTTTGATGGTCCCCTTTAGACAACCCAGGTTTCAGCATGGCACATCAGTTAAATTCACATGTAAAATACACCAAAACTACCAAAACACTTCATTCATGACTCAAATCTAGTCATTCTTCCATAACACTAGCAAAGTTTGTCATCCAACAAACACACTTTGTCACTTATAAAACAATGAAATAAAAACACTAACAACAGGTAGCGTTTGTCACGTACGGGCTGCAGTAATAAAACCATAGTTGTAACAATCTTTAATTACAACTACTCTGGAAACATCAGGAAATAAATCCCAACCACATTAACACTGAAAAAGAACTGGGAGAACTTAGGGCTTAAATACACACTGAAAGCTAATAAACAGAACAGGGAAGCAGGTGCATGCTAAAGTACCAACCATGGAGATTTACTAGGAAGATGGGCATACAGACAGGAAAAACCAAAACTAAAACTCTAACAGACTGAACATACACCTGAAAGCGTTATACAATGTAAAATTTTAAACAAACAAACAAAAAAAAAAAAAAAAAACAAGAATGACATTCTCTGTTCACTTTGAAACAAAGTAGACGAGTAGCGAAAAACAGAGATATGATTAAAATAATATTATATTTGTATAATAAAAATAAATAAAAAAAACAGATATGAAAAATTAACCTAAGTAAGAAATTTACTTTTGCTATGGTTAAATAAATGTTCAGTGATATTTTTTTATTCTTATTTTTTCTCCGTACAGTGTTGATATGGCATCTAGTAAATACCCTAAGTTCCGTCATGCTGGCATGTGTGAAAAGCTTTAAACCATGTGTGTTACCACTAGCCCCGCGTTAGTTTGTGCCCCGCTCACCCCCGCCTGACAAACACAAGTTCATTTGTGCTGGGTTATTAAATATTATCAATCTAGGTCATAAAATGTAATAATATGTTATTTGACCCAGACAGACCAGTAAAGAACTGACCTGAGATCAGGCAGAGAGTGATGATGATGAAGCTGATGAAGCTGATGATGATGATGATGATGATGATGATGATGATGAAGATGGCAGCTCTAATTCCAGATTGACTTCAGTCTCAAGGATATTCAAAGAAACAGTCGTGTCAGATAACAGTGATAAACAAATATGCATATCTTCTGTCTGTCTCTCTCATTTCTGCTTCCTTGTTCTCTATAACGGTTCCACCCATCTGCATGTCTAACAGGGCAGATACGTGTTGAGATATGAGTGAAAGACATGCAGAGCAATATATGCATACAATCACACACAGCAATATATGCATATAATCACACACAGCAATATATGCATATTGGACTTTACACATAAGTCTGTTGCCTTATACCAACTGTTACGATAATCACTTCTGGGGAATAATTAACTCAAATGAAGGGGAATATTCATGAGTTTATGAATATGATTTGCTTATCGTCTACACAGATTAAATTACCCAAAAAGGGAATATTTGATCAATTTGTCAGGAATATAATTAATATTATCGCATATTACAGTTACATTAAATTATCGAAGCTGAAAATAGATCGATTGTATATATGAATGATCACCACAATGAGTTATGGTTCGTCATTAATATATCAATAGTCCTATTGCAGATCGATTATATGAGATAAATCTTAATGGAATTAATTTAGTTATCGAACAATCTGTTTGTCCAGCAAACGGCCGTAAGATGAACTCATCAAATTTTCAACAAAAATGATCTCTTTCTTATAATTCGAAGAAAGCTATTTTCTGGCCACGAAAAATCACCTTCTTGTTATAAGATTTAGGTTACTGAAATAGTAACAAATTGTAAAGCTTTGTAGCTTGGATCAAACATTTCATTGACTTCGTAATGTGAGCATTTAGACAGAAGCAGTCATGAATATAATGGATTTTAATACATGCAAAACTAAGGAATACATACTACGATTCACATACTAACAACTCACATTAAAAGTTCAAATACTAATACTTGCAAAATGGTTCTCTTGTTGCTGAAGAACGCAGAGTCCTCGAGCGTGCGTGTGTCCTTAAGGAAGCGGGGCTTGCGCTCTCGTCTCTTCCAGTGAGCACACAGTCGCGGGGATTTTAAAGGGACACTAGGTAACTTTTTAACCTTAACTGAACAGCTTCGGAGTCAGTGGAATGGTTATATTACTTATTTCGGGTTGAATGGTGGTGGTTTCGCACCCCTGGTGCCCGAGAGCGGAAAAAACTCACTTGCAACTTTGGGCCGGCGGGTCGGCGTCAGGAAGTATCGCGTGATATCAGGTCTCGCGATGTAACGAATTGCTTGACGGCACTGCACACGTACACGCCCCTATTCAAGCACCGGCGGGCTAGCTATAAGCAAAGGGCAACGATAGATTGAGTTATGGCTGAGGCTGAGCCTGTAAAAAAGAAGCAGAAAGCTAGGAAATCTTTGTCGGAGGACCAACGAAAGAGGAAACGGGAGACTGACCGAGCAAGAAGTCAGACTCGAGTAAATATATCGGACCGGCTTTTTCAGAATGGTGAGAACTGAGAGAAACAGAAGCCTGCAAAACGGATGCTGACCTGGCTGCTGTTGCACTTGTAAGTTAAGTATCTTTGGAATAAACTGTTTAATATTTAAATTTCAAGTAATTGCGACCTCAGGATGTTTGCTATTGTCTGTAAAGGTTTTTATTATGATCGCTGTCTGTTAGGGGCTTACTAGTACGCTAGATACTAT
>JAJAQA010000015.1:32450911-32533411 GCA_021464565.1 Rutilus rutilus | reverse complement strand
ACAGTGGTAACCTCAGGATAAGAGTCATGTTCAAGAGCATCGTGGTGGTTTCTATCAGCTCTTACAGGGTTCAAACTCAAAACATTTCAGAGCCTTTCAAAACCTTCCCATTTACAATTTTAGGACAATGTTTGTGCCAAACAATTTGTGCTAAATTTAGTTTTATAACTCAAAAGGCTTTTTTTTTTTTTTTGCGCTGTCCCAGACAGCAACATAGTGTCGGCCCAGATCCGGCCCACATCTGGTACGGGTGGAATCCACAAGGATCTGGCCGACATGTTGCTCTCTGCGGTGTCTTTAAAGTCCACATGAAATCAAAATTGACCATATTGACTTAGCTTAACCCTATAAAACTTGCTTCCTCCTGTGTTCCTTTTCTAATGGTGTCAGTTTGAAGGCTTTGGCAGAACAATGCGCACTAAAATCAAGCCCCGTCCTCTGTTTTTTCACATTGAATATTCATTTTTACTCGGTTCACGTAGACTTAAAGTCAGGACAAATGACATTTTACTGCAATTTGCATTCTGCGATGAAATCCTGTACTAAACTCTGCATGTGTACAGATCTACCAACCCGACGTACGAGGAGGCTAATTCGTACGAATTCATACGACCGCACTTGTACGGATTCATACGATTTTTGCTAAATCGCACATATTTTACGAGTTGCCCAATTAGTATGAATTTGTACGAATTACCTACCCCTGACTCCGCCCCTAAACCTACCCATCACTGGGTTTAGACAGGTCGTACGAATTAGCCACCTCGTACTCACTCGTACGAATTGGTCGTGAGATAGCGTCTACCGAGATATCCCAAAGAGCATTTAAGCATTCTGTAAATAACTACAAAGCAGAACTCCAGACTCTTTGATTCATTCACTTGAAAGATTTGTTCACATCATTCACAAAAGGAAACACCACTACTGCAGGAAGCTTTCTAGTAGGCTTTAAATGTTATTTTTGGCATTTTCGGATTTTGGATCGGATTTGAACTTACAAGCACACCATGCATTTATTTTTATTTTTTTTTCATTAATGATGTTCACATTTTTGTCAAATTACCTTCACAGATTCAGAATTGCACAGATATTTTTTTTCTTGTTGGATAATCAGTCTAATGAATTTGCTTCTATTATTCAGTAGAATACATTTTCAAGTCATTATTTGTGCCTATAGGAATTAAATTCAATTAACTTGTAGGCATTCGGCTCTGGGTACATCCCTAATTGTCTTGACGCACCCTTATAAGCAGCAGGCCTGACCTCTGAGGTTTTGGGCAGTATTAAGCGGCTTTGCTCCGCCCCAGTGGACGCGTAGGGTAAATGTCGTTGACGTGTGCATGCGGGCGGTCATGTGTTAATGTTCCTGCGCATGAACAGGCTGTATAGTTGTCACTTCTGTGCTATTCATCTCCTGAGAGTGTCTGTGTGTGAGAGACAGGCAGGGAGCTCAGGGCTTACTTCTGCTGTCTCATCAATAGACATATGCAATTGTGAGATTGCAACAGCAGGTAATCACATGAATACACACATTATGAGAGAGACAGACAGAAAAGAAAGAGATTGCATGTAAGTGTTGGAGTGAAACGCAGTGATTATGGAGGTTTGAAGAGGTGTGTTAAAGGGTGTGTAATTAAAGGTAAACAGAGCAGTATGATGCAGAAAGACACAGATTACACTCTTTATCATTGCCAAGGCTGTGTGTGCATGTGTGTGTGTGTGTGTGGTTGTTGATATAAGGGCATCATTTAGAGAGCATTCCAGCAAAAGTTCAAACTTTTTTTTTCTTTTGAGATGTCTACATATGTATATATGTTTGTGCATATCTGTACTCATACACAACGACAGTGATGCCAGACACATTGTAATTATACTAATCAACATAATTTAAACAACAATTTAACTGTACCACAAAAATATATAAAAACAGCACTGAATAAATGAGACTGCAATGAGAATAAAGATAGACCTGATTCTATATCTTAGGGTAAGTTTACACAACAACGATATGCTTAATCTAAGAGGGCATAAATCCTCTTCTTAATATCATTAATACCATTAAGTCATCTTTGTCATTAGGATACGTACCAAAAAAAAAATAAGCTGGCTAAGATTAAACCGCTTGTTAAAAAAACACAACTTGATCCTACAGAATTAGTCAATTACAGGCCGATCTCGAATCTACCTTTTCTGTCAAAGATATTAGAAAAGGTGGTATCCTCACAACTATGTTCCTTTTTAGAAAGAAATGGATCTGTGAGGATTTTCAGTCAGGATTTAGACCGTACCATAGTACTGAGACAGCTCTCATTAGAGTCACAAATTGTACAAATCGTGGTTGTATCTCTCTATTAGTGTTGCTCAATCTTAGTGCTGCATTTGATACTATTGACCACAACATTCTTTTAAATAGACTATTTATGTTGGCATTAGTGGAATTGCACTAGCATGGTTTAAATCATACTTATCTGACCGTTATCAGTTTGTAGCAGTAAATGACGAAATGTCTTATCAATCACAAGTTCAGTATGGCGTACCACAAGGCTCAGTACTAGGACCGTTGCTGTTCACTCTGTACATGTTACCCCTGGGAGATATCATTAGGAAACATGGAATTAGTTTTCACTGTTATGCTGATGATACTCAGCTCTATATTTCTTCACGCCCTGACGAAACTTACCATTTTACAAAATTAACAGAATGCATAGCTGATATAAAATAAAACTGGTTGACTAGTAGTTTCCTACTACTTAATTCTGAAAAAGCAGAGATTCTAATTATTGGACAAAAAACATACACAAACACAGAATACTATCTAACACTTGATGGCTGCTCTGTTAAGTCTTCGTCATTGGTTAGGAACCTGGGTGTGCTCTTTGATACCAATCTTTCATTTGAAAGTCACGTGTCTAGTGTCTGTAAAACCGCATTTTTCCATCTTAAAAAAAATGATCTAAATTATGTCATATGCTCTCATTGACAAATGCAGAACAATTAGCTCATGCGTTCATGACATCAAGGCTAGATTATTGTAATGCCTAATTGGGTAGTTGCCCTGCACGCTTAATAAACAAACTACAGCTGGTCAAAAACGCAGCAGCCAGTGTTATTACCAGAACCAGGAAGTTTGACCATATTAGCCCGGTTCTGTCAACACTGCACTGGCTCCCTATTAAACATTGTATACATTTAAAAATATTGCTGATTACTTACAAAGCACTTAATGGTTTAGCTCCCCAGTACTAGCTCCTAAGTACCATACTTGAGCGAGCTCTTAACACATTATAGTCCTTCACATCTATTGCAATCTCAAAATTCTTAATAATACCTAGAATATCAAAATCGACTGCTGGCGGTAGATCCTTCTCCTATTTAGCACCAAAACTTTGGAACAGTCATCCTACCATTGTCAGACACAGCAGACACACTCTGTCAGTTCAAATCTAGACTAAAAACTCATCTCTTTGACCTAGAATACACATAACACATTATAAACTTCTATAATTCAATGTTAGGCTGCATAGATTAGGTCAGCCGGAACCGGGAACACTTCCCATAAATCCTGATGTACTTGTTACATCATAAGAAGAATGGCATCTAAGCTAATATTAGTCTCTCTGTTTATCCCGAGGTTTAACAAAGCGATAAATAATTCGGAAGTGATAAATAATTTTGTATTATAAAGTTTTAAGGCCAGACAAGAAATTTGTTGAGGTCAATTTGTAAATAAAGACTACACGCCTGTGCACATATATTCAAATGCACATACCTATTGACTAAACACGCAATACGCAAGCACACACCGTCAGCGTATTCACAGGTTTGCGTTTTTAAAGCTTGCGACGGAAGTGAATCGATCAAACCTAACTTTAGCTGGACAATAACTTTATTCTAGAGCTGCTGTAAAGCCAAAACAATCTCTGTTACTTTAATTTCCTATTATCACTGTAAAGCTGCTTTGAAACAATCGATATTGTTAAACTGACTTAAACTTTTGACTTGAGTAGGTTTTCCTTTGAGTTTTCCGCGTACAGGCGGCACCATTGTCAAAACGATCCCCATTCACATGGATTCGCGAAAACGACTGAAAATGCTGTATTCTGCTGCCAGGCCAGTAGATGGCGATGAAACACTATAGACTGAACACGCAATACGCATGTGCGTGACGTCATCGTCTTCAGAGACTCACGTTTTTTGTTGTTTACACAGAGACCGTTTTGGAAAACTTGCACTTTGAAACCAACGAACGTCCAAAACGCTTAAAAAGTTTTACGTTTTTAGTTGAAAACGACGTCGTGTAAACAGGGCCTAAATATCTCATTTTTATACACTTTTAATTCTGTGCACGTTCTGTTTGTTGTTCACTTTTAATGTAGGATCATATCCAAGGCAGTAAGGATCACTTGACATTTAGTGTGTGTGTTTATATGTGAAAACTTGCTTCAGGCCATGACAGCCTAATATCTTCAGTTATCAGAGAATTACACCTCATTATGGTGAACCTGGAGCCACACACACACACACTCCTTGCGGCTCAGACACAAATGTGCAAAGTGCGAACACTCAGCAGGTAAGTATATGTGGTGTTAGGTATACCTGCAGACAGCTCACACACACACACACAGACTCCAGACAGCCTAATGATGTGCTGGAGGTTTGACTGCTGTCATTGAGTGTGTGTCTGTGTCAGCAAGTCAAGGCAGACGAGAGACTTTCAATTAACACTGCTAAAAATCATTATGATGTCATTCTACGATTCCACACACTCACACACACACACACACACACACACACACACACACACACACACACACACACACACACACACACACACACACACACACACCACACCACACACACACACACACACACACACACATTCACTAAGTGGCAACCCTGTTTTGTCATTAAGAGTTGCTTGTTAAGATATGAGGAAAAATAAGTTTCAGAAAGACAAACACTCATATTTATCAGATGAGTGGCCTAAGCTCAGTTGTGAAAAAAAAGTACGCCTTTAATTGCACATGCTTTTCACTACTCCTATAGTTGTCACAGTCTGTTCTGTTCTATTTCAGTTATCATGGACATTCAGTTTATTTTCACGTCATATGCCTTCCTTTGTTTGTATTCCCGCCATTTCTTAGTTACCATGATCACCTCATTATGAGTACATTCTGTTCAGCTGTGTTGCTCGTTACCTAGGTTGTGTTCCTATATAAGTTCTTCCTTTTCAGTCACTCCTTGTCTGTTCACCATCTTGGTTGGTGTGTGTTGCTACCTGATTGTTTGTTTGCCAGAATTACCATTAAACCTGTCATTTTGGATTTCTTATCTCTGTCTGTGTTTGCCTTCCTGCAACCACTGTGACAGATGAACAGACCAACCCAAATGGACGATTGGGCTAAATGTATCGTCATGGCTCAGGAGAGCCCTGATTATTTTTAATTTATTAAGAATTGTAATTTTTTGGCCAGCAACTGCCCTGCCCGCTGAAGACCCTGTTCTGGATCCGGGTGAACTTCCACAACACTATCCACCTCCCAGACACCACTGGACTGACATGGAGGGAAGCCGTCGTGAGGTGTCTGGAGTGCATACGGCCCCGATCCAGAACTCGGCCAGACCCAGAGCCCAGCCCATCACCACCCCGCTTGACGACGCCTAAGCCCCCCGCAGACTGGAAGCTTCCGCCTGTCGCGACGAGTGAGCCGATACCCAAGGATGGGAAGGTGGAACGTCGCCCCGGAGCCGAAGCTCCACGGAGAGTCCGACCAGGGGTGTGAGCTGACGTCGCCGCCCATCGCCGTGGAGTTGAGGGCATGGAAGCAAAAGCCACTGAGAGCGAGCACCGGCTGGACTTATTGGACAGTTTAATTGAGTGTGGTGTCTGAAGAACTTGTATCTGAATCTTCATCAGTCCTATTAATCCCACCCATCCTCCCTCTCCTGCCATCTCTACTAACTACCATCAAGGACACTCTGTTTTTTTGGGGGGGGGGTTTGTGCCACTCTTCATTTCCAGAACTCTGCCAAGCCTGTCACCCAGTCATAATGGTCTCCCATCAGTCCCGCTGTGTTATCACATCCTCCTCTCAGTGGCGAGGTAACACCGTGGACCTGCTGGGAGCCCACTCCTCCTGGGCGATATGAGCCCGTGGCTCCGCCTCCAGCCTGGTCGCGCTCTGTCCCACCTTGACCCATCGACCTGGCTCCTGCACCTACGCTCCTTCCTCCCTCGACTCCAGCGTCGGCCATCGAGCATTCGGCCTCGCCGGACTCCCTTGGACCGCCGGCTCCACCTGGGTCGGATATCGCCAAGTATCAGCTACGGACTTGCGGGCCGTCCTTTGCTTGCCAGCCCTCCACCCCTTTGGCTTCGGCAAGCTCCACAGACACCGGGGCAAAAGACAAATACTTCAGCTAAAAGATGTTTTTAATAATGTCTAATTTAATACTTGTGCAAAATAATCACTTTAGCAAAGTTTGCACTATTTTCTATTTATTTTGATAAATAAAATATTTGCTTAAAATATGCTAATATAAAAATATATTTAAAATATATTAAAAATACATACAATTATTTAAAGTAAAGATTCTGAAAGCATTGAATGAGATCCCATAATAATTTAATATAGATGTATACAGTTGTAACATAAAATCATATTTTATTATATGATTAATATCTTTTTTTTATTGTTATAAATATAGTGATTATCCCTAACATGGACACCCAACTTAATATATGATATTTACAATCTGAATCTGACCATGTCAACAAATGGAAAAGTCAGCAAGATATTTATTATTGTTAATTATTGTGCCTTTAGCCCCAAATACCATACTTTTACATAATCTTCTGTTGTTGAAAAACTGTTAATTACCTCAGAACAAAACTGAAAATCATTAAGACCTTTCTCTCAAAATATGGTCAATAGTTTTAGCGATTTTCATTCGCTACTTAATTCTACAACATTTTAAAAAAACACATAAAATATTAGGTCAAAATTGCAGAATCAACTTCTGCCCGCACAATCTCGTCAAGGATCAGCTAAATTTCCACGTGCATCTTGAAAAGCGGCTGTTTTAGTTAGTGCTCCGGCAAGTTTTTCATGCATCTAGTGGTTTAGAGGAAAAGCAAATCAAAGGAGCCTTTTACCCCGGTGCACCTTTCCGGTTGTACCCTACTTATCACAGAAATAACATGCTATTGAATAACAATGTGCTTTAATAGGAGATTTTTGAGGGGTTTTATCAACTGGCCAGACTGGGAGCCAGCAAGATTAGTTTAAATATTATAAGAGTGCCAAACTAGACTGGTTTAACCTTTCTTTCTTCAACAAAGACTTCCAGATTGAAGGCATCTGTTGCCGGTCACTCTCATGCCTACTTCTCAACAAGTGCATGACAAACACAACACTCACACCCATTGTGTTGAGAGGGTGTTATGCCATATCACTCTTTACATTTCTTATTTTTGCAGATGCTTTTATTCAAAGCGGAGAACAAATGAGAAAACCAACAAAGTGATTCATCCTAAGCAATAAAATGAGAAGTGTTAACAATACAAAGTTTCAAACATCAACATCAGCAGGATAAAGTTAAGTGGGAGAGGAAAACATGAGATTTTGGCTCAGTGAGTGTTCTGTCAGTGGTTCAGCTCTCCGGGTATAAGGTTAGGAAGATGAAGATGATGTTGTGTGTATGTTAAACTCAAGAGACTTGTGTCAAATGGTGTGTTTTTTTACACGTTTGGCATGCTAATACACTCCACTGTCTTTTTGCAGATCCCTGAGAGACACGGCCAAGAGAAGAGATTTTATCCATTGAGCTCTTCAATGATCTCTGTGGGAAAGATAAAGCAATCTGTAAACAATCAAATAATAATTTGAAAATAATAATACAAACATTTACTAATAATGACTTTCAGTTCTACACTTTTCAAAAGATGAACATTTCTGTCGAATAACATGCGTTGAAAAATGAAAGACCAGAAAACCGGGGCTAATTTAGTGTTCATGATGTTAATTTAAAAGAAAAATCTAATAAACTAATGTAGACATGCTCGACGAAGAAACGTACAATTAAATCATTGTTTTCAACTCTGTCTATTGTGAAAGAGCAACAAAGTTATCTTTATTTCTGTCAGAGCATTCCACACTGCTGTCAGATGGTCCATTTCCCGTGCAATAGGTCTTTTTGTTCCAGCATTTGCATGGGCACTTTGATAAACCGTCCTGCCGTAGTTGGATTTCACGTTCCATATCTCAACAATCACAGGGCCAATTTGGTCTCTCCTTTTCCCTGATTTACGGGCGCAGACATTAATTTAAGAGCTATTGTTCTCAGCTAACGGACCCCTCCCACTCGTCTTCCCGCTGCTTCCATGCCATGTTCGCTCTCTTCCCGAGCGCTGCCACCCATCAATCAGTGAAGGAGCTGGAGAGATTGTTATCTCAGTCACAGTATTAACCTTCAGAACCTGACTGCTGTCTCTACAGCACAATTAAGATGAGAGAGCATGAGGATTGAGGTAATTGATTAAACCTGTTTTGATGATGTTAAAATGGTTTGGCAATTTTGAGACAAACGTGTTTTATGAGGGCGACCGTTTTCAGTAATAGGCAGAGTAGAAGCCAACCCCCACCAGACACACACAGACCTCCTGCTGTCCAATTTAACCAGATTCAGTCTCTCGTTCCTTATTCTCACACTGTGGGATTTAATCAGAGTGCAGAGCAGCAAACACCAATCATAATCAGAAACGTCTGACGCTTGTTCTTCCAGCTCAGATTCTCCACGTGGCAACGTATTTTGGGGGGGGTGGTGTGATACAGTAAAAAATGATCGAGATTTTAACGGTAAAAATGCTACGGTGAGAAACTTTTAATTGGTTAACAGAAAGTTTCCGTACTATATACGGTGAATAGCTGTGATAGATCTAACTGTACCTTTAATGTAATTTTACAGTAAAATACAGTTTTTGGAAGTGAAAACCAACAAGTCATTGTAAAATTTACAGTGAAAAAAACGTAAATTGACATTCCCACAATTCCCTGCGTGACACTTCACATTTTATGTATTTTTTTTATTTATTTTTTAAACTGTTTATCCATAGTTTTTCTTATTTTTTGTCTAATCAATCATGTGCATTAGGGTTTTATGTTACATTTAATGTTGTTTATTGCATTTTTAAAATGTCAATGTGAAGCTTCTATATATTCGTATTAACTTTCTTATGGAAAAGCTGCTTGTGATGAGCTTTGATTCATCATGTGACTCTCATCATCTCTGTGATTGGTGGTTGTCAGTGTATTACAATGTTACAAAAAAAAGATATTGGTACTTCAATAGGTTTTTTACTGTAAATTTAAGTTAAGTCTGTAAAACCTAAAACGTTGCTACCATATATTTTATGGAAAATGTATGGCAACCACAGCTGCCGTTTTTTTAACATTAATTTAACAGATTTGTTTTACAGTATACCTACAACGAGTGAGCCTTGTGCTATGTACCATGTGTTTCTGATCCTATGCGCACCACTCCGATTGGGATTCGAACCAGTGTCAACCAGCATGGGACGTGAGTGCAATAACAAGGACGCTAAAGACCTCAGTCTCTGGCATTAGTCACTAGTGCACCTTTTGACGCCAGGTGAGGGAGGTTTACCTGAGCAGCTTTTACTAGCTGGCCTCCCTTATGCTAACTCCCATCTGGGTCACGGCACCAATTTAACTAGTCCTACTCGCACCGCTCCAAGCAGGATTTGAATCACCATCAACCGGCATGGGATGTGGGTCCACTAAGAAGGAAGGTGAAGGCTGTAGTATCTAACATCTTCTAGTGTGTCTCTTGAGGCCAGGTGAGTGAGGTTTACTTGCACAGCTGTTACAAGCTGGTCTCCATTACGTTCACTCTCCTAAAGACTAATCACAAGTGCACCTCTTGAGGTAAGTGAGGTTTACCTGCGTAACTCTTACTAGTTGGCCTCCGTTACACTATCAACATTATGTCATTCATTATGTACATAGCACTTAATTCCAGGTTGCTTCAGGGGGAGTGTCCCTGCATAACTGTATATGTAATGAAAAATAGAGATCCTTATCTATACCTGCCAGCTAAATGCAAAAAAAAAAAAAAAACCTTGCTTGTACACAGTGTTTACTGATAGTAAAAAGAAATGATACCTCTGTAAGAATTTTTGGACGATTTGCTGGCTTTTGCCAGGTCACGTCTCTGGACTGTGCACTTCAGGGTGTCCTTCAGAAGAAGGAAGACAGTGGAACATTCACAAGGCAATGATTCATTATGGCAACATGACTACTGTAGTTTGATCTCATATTACATTCAATATTAATCCCGCCCTTAGTGAATGTGTGTCCACACCGGGGAAGCACCAATATTGAAATGTTCTCTCATAGACATGCACAGAGGAGCTGATTGGTAAGTGTCCTATATCAAGTCACTTTTATTTATAGAGCCATTTATACAATACAGATAGCAGCTTTTTTTCAAAGCACCTTTCCAGTGATAAACAGGAAAATAACAGAATCCATCAGTGTTTAATATTGTGCCGATTATGAAATGCAAACTACAGTATCCTGAAAATGTACTCACTCTTAACATCACAAGCTCGTTCACATTTCTCCAAACTATTTACACGTTTGGATGGATAATTTTGTGCCAAACACAACTTACAGTTGATCTTTCAACTCTTTCCTGAGTAACACTTACAATCCAAAGCATCACAATGGCATCATTTTCAATAAATAGATGCAGATTAAGTGAACTAAAATATCATCATCTTTGAACACATGAGTTTGAATTATTCCTGAATGTGCTATTCATGCAAATGCTCTCAATGTGTGCAATAATGCGCTAATCAGAACTTTACTGTGTCATGCTTTATTTCCTATGACGAGATTTAAGATTTAAAAAAAAAAAAAAAATGGTATGACATTATGCTGCTAATTGCTAATTGTTATTAAATACATTAAGTTGAACCACTGACATGTTAAATGAATGTTTGTCTAAAAGACGAAGCATACCTGAATCGAGAAGGTAGACTCAACCATCATAACACAAAGAAAATGAAATACTACCATGGTGAAAAATCCAGCATTTCTGGTCACCAGCATAATTAATGTTTTGCATGCTGGGATCCGAATGGGATGCTGGTGGATCAGCTACACCAGCTCAGTTTTACTTGAGGACAGAATTATTATACTGGTCCACCAGGTCAAACCAGCATACACAAGCCTGGACCAACATGGATTTCATGCTAGTTTATGCTGGATTTTTTTAGCAGGGCAGAAACGCAACATTTTACAACGCTGAGCTGAAAATAACAAACGAGCAGGGGAGTTACAAAACATACACATACTATAAAAGAAATGAGGAAAGCAAATGACAGAGAACTCAAACTGCCAGAGAGGGAAGTTCTTGTCCAGTCATTAAACTCTGAAGTACTCTACTGTACCTCCACAACTTTTCTCAGTTGTGGAGTTAATCATCAGCCATTAATAATATTACAATGCCGATGAATGAAGCCAACGACTCTGAAAAACTACTTAAAGTCTTGATTGTCTTTGCCAAACAAGTATACCTTCCTCTAACCGCAAGACATCCTAAAGGAAAAACATTCACATCATGTAGGAAAAAACCCTGATCCAAACCAACTGATGAAAGGAGCTGTACTGATCTTTCTAGCTGGTCCAAACTGGTTTTGGTGCTTGATCAGCTGGAGAACCGGCAAGTCGAGTTAATATTGCTCGGTCTTGTTAGGGGTAGTGGATTGTTGACTAGTTCACTAAGCAAGTGGCGACACGTTTGAGCTAGTTATCCAAAATACGTCTTTACTGAAACAAATGGAAGGTTTGGTGTTCCTGTTGCTAACAGTAGAGCACGGTGCTAGCAATACCAATTTGATTCTTGGGATTAATGAACTGATAAAACCTTGAATTCAAAGCGCCCTTCACTTTGGATAAAAGCATCTGACAAAATGCATAACAGACTTAAGTCAGTGTAGCTCCATATTTAGTTTTGAACAGGCATTAAAACAAGGCCATGATGGACAGAAGTACAGAGTGTTAAATGGATTGTACTGTAGTTTAACAACGAGTCAATTGTTCAGCTGACATCTTTCCAAAAACTTTCAGTAGATAAAAACTAATACAGTATGCACCTTGTACAGTATGTACTGTACTATTGAACATGTAGTGAATACCTCACAACCTTGTTTCCATCTGCGTAAAAAAAGCTAAATGCAATCTTCCCTGACTATTGGGTAGAGATGGTGTCACCCGAGCTGGCACAAAAATATGAATGAAGTCTTTAAAAAACCTGCCGAACATCCTCATATATCTCAAACCAATTCACATACTTTTCATCTGGATACTTATAATGCAGCCAAATGATGCGCTGAACGGCCAATATAATAACCGTAGCTCTGTAGGCTATATGAAGTTCAATGCAATGAAGATCATATGGATTTACACACTCTTTACAGGTGCTAGGTCCATTGTAAAGTAGCTTCTAATACTGAATAATCAAGGCTGTGAAGGACAGAAACACAGTCAGTTCAAAAAGTTGTTCTGTTTTAAGGGCTTAGCTCATGTCTACTTTTCATAACCCAAGTTTTCTGCAGTTTGTCATCCACTGGAATGTTTCTTTGGCTGCACCGCTGTCCCTCACAGCCATATTTCTATTCATGTCAGTTTAAATATGGTTCATATCCAGACTCCAAAGGTCCGTTTTCCAACATCAGACAGCCGAAGTGATCGCTTTGGATGAGATCTGAACCGTTCACAGCAAATGGATAATGAAGGTCAAACGCTTTTGAGGAAAATTCTGCCTGACATTCTTTGATGAGTTGCACAGAGATGCTTGTCAATCTGCTGGACACGCATTCAAACTCTGCTTGGTTCCCACAGTCAGGCTGACTGCCGATTGTTTGTTTAGTCTGTTACTCAGGCGAGGGGGAGGGGATGAGATACTCCCCGAGGGCAGGTAGCTAGTGACACCACTAATCGCTTGATTTAACTGTCAAGAGCTGTCAACTCTACGAGCCTATGGAGAAAAGTCCTAGAAATACAGATTGCATGAAGAATTCTTTGACTGTCAGTGAGGAACGGTTCCAGGAAAAAAAAAAAAAATAGCTGGATTGTTTTAGTGCCTCAGAAACAGAGAGTATGCGTGTCTTTTCGAATGTGATAGTGAAGCAGGTTTTCCTCATCTGTCGCTGGGTACGACTGGTCAGCGACAGCTCTGAGACCTGACAAGAACACTTTTCTCCAGTCTCTAACTCCTGACTGATGCTATGAAAGTCATTATGATGCAAATTTGTTGTTTCGCTCTTCCCCTTTTTAGTGCCCGACGCGTGACAGGGAGTCAGACATCAGGACCCTGCAGTCCTCGCTGTCTCTCCGAGCCTGAGGCCAAGTGCTGAGTCAACAGAGAGAGGAGGTGTCTGCTTTAGTGTGGCGTCAGGCTGACTCGGACACCAGTCCCTCTCCTGGTCACCTCCACTCCCTCTCTCTCTCTCTTTCTCACCCTTTCACTCCCTGGCCTGACCACCACTAGGGGCACGTGTAGAGGCACTGCGGAGGGCACTTGGTTTTGCTTTTTGTTAAGCCTTTCGATAACAATGGCTTAAATGTTAAGCCTGTTAATAGATTCAGTTAATTAGTTGCAATTAATCTCATGATTTTTGTCATTTTGTGAGGAATGAAAACAAATAGAATGTGGATGTCCTTTTGTGTTGATGAGACTTACTGTACGCATTCAACCGGATCACTTTCGTAGTGTAGATGCTCATGTGATCTAATGTCCCATACAGAAAAAAATATTGAAATATATTTGCATTGTTGTTCACTTATATTTAGCATTTTGAAATATATTCTGAAATATAACAAAAATATATGATGTTAACTGTGAAATATATTTAAATTTATAACATGTCATGTAAAATATATGACAAAATATATGGTCATAAAATGTTTAGCTTGCTAAAGAAGGGTCGAAAATGTATTTTGATCAGTAATTCCTCTACCTTTTCTCCTATACACAACAGTAGGCTACCATATTTCACTACTGTATTATGACAAATAAATTGAAAATGTGTTGTTTGTTTGTGAAAATGTTAACTTTTTAAATTTCAAAATATATTTCAAATGAAACAATTTGCAAAAGTTAAAACATATATGAACATATATGTTGTTAGTAAATATACTGACATGTACATATATTCACATATTTATTTCAAAAAAATAAAAAATATATTTACATATATTTAACTAAAATATATTTATTGGGCCAATTTCGAATATTTGCATATATTCCAAAAAATACATTTCAAATATATTTCTTTTGTGTATGGGGTGTTCGAACAGACACAAAAGACCACCTGCTCTCCGATACTGACCTAATGTGTAAACATTATGTCGGCTGGAGACCAAAGTTTGGTTTGAAGATGAAAAACGTACCAAGCACAATTTTCTCTCATCATTCCTGATTTCTAGCACACTCTCACAGCGTTCGGCTGGTCTCGTGTCTGTAAGAGCGGAAACTAAAGCTGCTGATTTCCCTATGTTTTTTTCCGTCGTCTCCTTTCACGTTCATATGTAAATTGCGTGAGCTTATTTTGTCCTTTAGATCAAAAGATCTGAAAAAGCCCATACACACCTACACATAGACCCTCCCCTCGAAGAAATCAGGACAGAAGTGGTTGAAAGTGGACAAAAAGGATGAATTAAAACACTAGGTGTAACCGGGAAAGTGTCTCCCTCGTCTACTTGTGATCTGAACGACCAAAATGCATTTTGAGACCAGGTGTAAACAGGGCCATTATGAGAACTGTCAAAAAGTAAACCTCAAGTGTCTTTTTCGACATCCACCAGACATCAGTGGTTGCATCATTTAACCAAAATAAGCTTTTCGGAGGAAGTGTCATAGCAATTGTTCCTAGTAATGGAAAGGACTTCCCATTTCCAACACAAAACATACAATTTTCCTAAAAAAAAAAAACAGTGCTACTTGATATCAGATAGGATTGAACAAGATTTGCATTATAAAATATTAAAATTGCATTATAAAATCTACCCTTACAACAGACAATCAGATTTAAACAGATCCCTCTAAAAGAAAGAGTTTTTCAGTTTGCCAGTTGGTGTGTAATGACTTCTGGCATGAGCCATTATGTGTGGTGACATTTCCCGCTATGGGTATGATACATAAAAAAACTGCACGCATTACTGTTTGTGTGTGTGTGTGTCATCCACATTAACTGTCAATTTTCCATATGAGCCAGAATTTTGACTATTGACGTTAAACCTGGTGCATACTTTTGCTTATTCTGGCCAAGAACCACCAAACTACAGGAAGAGACTGATGTCTGATGTGCAGGGGTGTCCAAACTCGGTCCTGGAGGGCCACTGTCCAGCAGAGTTTAGCCAGGGTTGCCAACTTTAGGACTTTGGTTGGAGTGAGACTATCTAAAATTTCATTGCGCGTGCACGCGGAGAAAATTTGTGGTAACCCTAACCCTAATTTAAAAAATGTCAGTCCTTGTTTACTTAGTATAAACCCTGATTTATGCACACACACACAAAAAACTAATAGAATGGAAACGCTTTTTCAAAATGTACAATTTATTGATTGCACTATAAAAAAATAAAGATAGAGGTGACTAAATAACAAACATGTAAACCAACAAAATCAAAACAATAAGAAATCACAAAACAAAAGGGACACATGATAGTTAGTCCACCTCCCCAGAAAACCACAAGTTTCCCACATTAGGCCTGTTGAATGCCACAGTGGCAGTGTTGGCCTGCTTCACCACCTCTGCAGGAGGCTCGTATCTGAAGCAGGGTTCAAGGAGGCTCATTTTGTGCTAACACATCTGTGCTGACATTGACAGGCTCATATTTTGAGGTATCAGGTGGAGGGCACACTGTCCATCTTTTAATGAATAGGTAGCCTAACATTTTTCTTTTTGCTAACACACAACTGAACATAATTAATTATGTGACTAGCTTACCAAGCTCTTCTTGATTCTTCTCCTCTCCATGTCCATCCTCTGTCTTTCTTTTGAAATATTTCAGCAAGCTCATCTAACAAAACGTAATTTGTACCATAAGCCTATTTTTATTGAGCAATTAGAACCCACATAACACACGTCAGACAACGTTTGCAACTATAGTTGAAGTCTGTACTCTCGGCACACAGACTGATTAGGCAAGGCTACGTCTGTAGTGCAAGGCACACCATTTTATTATCTGCTTACCTTGTCATCCAAACTTTCAAACGCGCATCAGTGGCTCCGGCTCCGACTCCGAACCTATGATCTGAACTCTCTCTGAACTTTTCACACGCAACTGACGTATCAGGTGCAAGGTTTTCAGCGAATCAACGATCAGAGAATACTGCAGTGAGAACGTTGTAGGCAGACGTTACAGCTGTGGTCCTTAAACTCCTCTCCTGTCATTAATACGCAGTGGTCTAGTATAGTCATCAACAGAAAATTAACGGATTGAGAGGGGAGAAAAATGGATTTTGGCGTGACATTTCCTGCGTGTCCGTGGGAGATTGATGCTGAAAGCGTGAGTGTCACGCCAGATGCGTGAGAGTTGGCAACCCTGGTTTAGCTCCAACTTGCCTCAACACACCTGCGTGAAGTTTCTAGTATGCCTAATATGACCTTGATTCGTTGCTTCAGGTGTGTTTGACTGGGGTTGGAGCTGAACTCTGCAGGACATTGGCCATCCAGGAGCAGGATTGGACACCCCTGTACTAGTACCTCAAAGAAGGTGTGGGGGGGGGGGGGGATTTGACCTCCAGAATGTCCAGATGCGTAATGGCCAGCCAATCAGAATGGAACTGGTGGACTTCACCAGTTCAATCCATTTCAGGACAGCACACATCGTGCGTTCTGCAACCCAAGTCATACTTTGCTCTCATATACAGCTCTGAAAAGGTCAGAGAGTGCCTTTGAACCAAAGTAGGCCAAATTGTGTCCTCCATTCTTGTGTTAAATGCCATTTGTTAGTGTAAATTATTGGTAAAACCAGATTTTGACTTCAGTAACTGTCCAATGTTTGGCTCATTCCCACTTCTAAGCTTCTAAAACCCACAACATTTGGGCTTTCAGCCCAGAGCTGGAACCACGAGCACAACACCACATATTAAGTGTTAGACGAGTACTGGAAAGAGCAGCTCTTTGTGCATTTTCTTTTCCTGTGGACCACAGATAGCCTTGCAACACACATGGTAATATGAAAACTCATGTTTTCACTGATGTTGTGCTTGTACTGACTTAAAATGTAGACGTCAAAGTCATATGGATTTAGATGACAATGAAACAGATAGACAGCTACTACTTATAACAAGGCAACACAGTATGCTTTTAAAAAAGCGGATGTGGCCTCAGATTAACATAGATTATTATTATTATCATTTTTTTTAAGCTTATTGCTTAACATTGCACATACACTGTTGAAGAAAACAACTCGTTATAGATGTGGAATTGGTAACTTTGAAGAGGATTTTTTGTAATATATGTATTTTAATATAATATTTATAGTTTTTATAATATAAAAATAAATAACATGACAACAGTTTATAAGACATTTTTACATATATAAAATGAACACAGACCCTGTCAAATCACAGATATTTAGCTTAACCCTCTAGCCGCCACAGTCGAGTTTACTCGACAAGATGCGGCACTGAATAAAACGGCCGATTTTGTCAAACAGGGTGTCAAATTTCGTTCGACCTCCCCTCCACTAGTTAGCATACATGTCATACTTCATCCCCGACTCAAAAAAATGTCATGTTTCTATACAAAATCTTCGAGCTAGAGCGCGTTGAATCAGTGCGAACAAAAGCGGAGCTAGTGTGCGAGTGAGCCATTTTATCAGATCAATATTGTCAATGTCAGCGAGTATTTGCATTAGATTATTATTATTATCATCATCTAATGGCATCGATAAAGCTTACCCCGCAATGAAGTGTTGGGTGTTCTATTCGCGGACCCTTGATTCTGAAGGGGAATAACGTTATCTGCCTTCAGAAAATCGGTGATTCTGAAAGTGAAAGTATAGCCCTACACCAAGCACAAACGGTGAATCCTTTGCCCAATATAGATGGTCCTTTGCCCAATGTCAGTGGTGGGAACAATGTTTCCCGGGGGTCGGAGTGTTCATTGCGAAGTTAGCAGGCGTGTAGTGTTGTGGGGACCGAGGCGGGAGATGTTTACCGCGCTTCGCCATGGTGACCGCGTGCCTCTCCGCAATCGCGGCGACAGTATTGTGGTGGAGGCTGTCGTCTAATGCCACTGGGTATGTTAGACGAGGTCGAAGTATTCATAGGACAGTTAGGGGCAACGTGGAGGCAGGTGGGGAGTCGCAATGACAAAGACAGTAGTCCGAGCTGTGCACACTCGGCGCGGCGCGCGAGACAGATCTGGCCGCGCCCGCGCTGCTCGTAGCAGGAGCAGAGGCGGTGTGACCACGGAGCAGAGGGGCTATAGTCTATCGCAAGACCACACCATGGAAACACTACAAGAAATGTCACCTATGGATAGGGAGTCATTATCTCTACAGCAAAAGCTCTGCAACATAAATTCTTTTTTTTTTTTGTCTGCCATTTATTAGTAATGATTTACACTGTTGATTTACTATCTATTTCCTGACCATTTTAGTGTACAATATGTGTTCTTTTTTGTGTGTTCATGTCCTTATGATGTGTGCGTCTATGTCAGCTAAAAAAACAACAAACCAAAAAAAAAAAAAAAAAAACACAACACCACACACACATAAAAAAAAACTAACATTGTCTCTCGTCTTGTCTCGTCATCTCACTCATGATCTGTGGCATGCCATGGCGAGTGAGCTTTTGAACTAAACAGGTTTTGTCTACTTGTGTTTGTGTGTCATATGAATAATATGTGCACCATACATGGAATCAGAGTGCCTACTGTATAAATGGAAAATCTCTACAGCAAAAGGCCAATCGCTACATGCATTCAGTTTGTTTCTATTATTAGTAATGATTTACACAGTTTGTTCACTACTTACTTACTATTTACCTGAGCATTCAGTATTGTGCAATATAGAATACAGAAGGTGAGGGACATTTTTGGGGGAAAGAAGTGCTGCATTTTATCTTTTAAACATGTACTTTTTCATGAAAATTCTATAATCCAAGATGGCCGCCACTATATGACGTCATAATATGCAAATTAGATGGGAAAATGTAATTCCTACATAAACTTTGGGTCATCCTTAATATTTCTCTAATTTACAGAAAGTCTCTATCTTTTATCACTTTTAATATATAGCCTTTTGAAATTAAGATGTCAAAATCGAACGTTTTAGGAAAAAACCTCTGGCGCCTAAAGGGTTAAATATACATTATCCACATTCCATTTCCATATAAAGTTCCAGTATAATTATGGAGATGTGGAATAATAATATTTAAGGGATGATTCACAGCTGGCTGTGTGAGAGAGATGTGTGTGTGAATTACCTGATTCTGCAATGTATTCGATGTCTTTGCGGTGATTTTAATTAAATTAATTAAAAAAATTAAAAATTAAAATCCTTAACAGTATCCAGTTGTAAAGGACTGGAAAAGTTGCCTGAAAAAGGCATATTTGGTGAAAGAAATGTTTGTTTTGTAAAGAAATGCATATGTTGGCACAATTTATCAGTAATGTGCAGGCAGACTAGAAAGACCAGAGAAATGTAGATTTATGTGACGATATAAAGGAACACAGAGATAAAACTAACACACTCAACAATGAACGTAGGAAACACTGGGGTTTAAATACAGAGTGTAACAGGCTAACAAGACACAATCAAGACTAACCAACAGAGAAAACTACAATGAAACAGGAAATACAGTACAACAAATGTCCTGACAAGGCATGGGGAGCATATAACCTTATATTTGTCTGTGTTTATGAATTGTATTTCATTTGAAGTGCAAGACATGGCAGTAAATGTGTGGCTTGAGTTATGTTATGTGAAATAACTTGGAAAAAACAGGAACTGTGCTTTATAACACTATGTATGTAGTGTTATTCAGAGTTAGTGCATGTTCCTTGCTTGGATGTCTGATTTCATTAGCACACCTTAGAATTGTAAAGCTCCCTAACAACAACAACAACAACAACAACAACAACAATAAAATCTGCAGAAGCCCCTGATCTCATTGCTATAAAAAAGAAAAAAAATGGCTACATTGAAAAAGCATCTCATTTGTGGAAACGGTTCTTTTGGCCCACAGGCTAACGCTAACATAAGCTCTCCTTGAACTCCGGCCAGTTTTATAAGTTTGCAGGTTGATGTCGGCGACTCCGACCCCTCTAAAGGTCACAAGAGGTCCTATAAAAGACAAAGTCGGGATCAATAGCACAGCGTGTTGTGGAGGGATATGAATTAAATGCAATGGATATTTAAGGCAAGGTTAGCCCCTTAGCTGTGGCAGAAAGAGGAGTCGTGATGGCAGTTATTCTGAGATTTTGCTTAGGAGGCACAGCTAAGCACATTCTCCAGCTAGCACTCTTTATATTCAAATGCCTTTTATTGGAGGGTGTGGCCGCACAAGGTGAGACATTGGACAAGGTTAGGCTGTTGTTGCATTTTATTGGCGCAGGATAATTATAACCACACGCACATGCTCCCAGGGGATCGTGATGGGCTTCTCCCTGCGGAAAACATGACGCTGGTGTAGTGCCCTGGTTTCAAAACTTCATGCTGGTTGCTTACAAAACTAGAGATAATGTATGGCTTAGCATGCTTGAGATTGAGTGTGGCGCAGTCAAAGCTGAAAAGATGATGATCAAAAGATGATTTCGTTTTTTAAACAATTATAATGCCCGCGGCCTCATCTCCAGATGCCTTGGATTTCCACTTCGTCACAAATGTGACTTGGAAAAACATGACCAAGAAGTACAGAGATTATTCTAAAGTGGCCCTGTGGTGAGGTAAATGTTTCTGTATTTACAGAAAGGGTTTAGTTACAGATGAATGACATGTTAAATCCTTCTATATCTTTATGTTTCCCTCTCTAGGTTTTTCCCTTCCCTCACACGCATACCCATAAATGCAGTGTGGGGAGAAACTAGCATAGCATTTTTTTTTTTTATGTCATAGACTCCCACATTTGATGATCTCCTTATGCAGGACCCCCTTCCTAAAAATTCCTGTGAAATATGTGTGCAAAATAATATCTGGAAAATATGTATACTTTCTATTAAAGCGACACATTTCTTCTAACTTAAAACTATCTTGCTGTCAACAGATTACAATAATTATGATTAATCACATGACTTCCAACCAGTATTTATAATGAAACCGTAATAATGTTCAATTTTAACTTTAACTTTATTTTCACAAACGAATCCCCTAATCCCCAAGTTTTGACCTTACTTTTTTTTTTATGAAACCTTTACTTACTTGCCCTTAGCTGCTGCATTGAGTATGAACATGTTTGCTTGAAAATTAGCAGTGTATTTCTGTTGCTGGAGAACATTGTGTTCTTGTTCGATTAGCAGGGCATCGTGGAGCCGGTTCCCTCACATCAACACAATTTTTAAGTGTCATATTTCAGCGGTCTGTTAGTCCACCTTACCACACATAAGATATCTCACAGAACCAAACTTGATGTACAGCCGTAATTCAGTAAGCAGTAATTCTCCCCCAAAAAATCTGTCATTATTTTCTCCTGCTCATCATTAATTCCATAAAATGGGAGCAAATGGTGCTGTCAAGCCTTAATAAATTACAAAAAAAAGTTCCACAAGAGATACATGAAGGTATCATCAGTGTTCTGAAAACATATTATACTGCAGCTTTGTGTGAGAAAAAGACTAAAATTGAAATCCTGAGTGACACGTCATTGGCATGACAGATCTTGAGGTGCCACATTTGAATACAAGCGAACAGGAATGAGATTTGAGAACGTCAGGGAACGGAGACGTTACGTCGATGATTTGGGATCTCACCTGAGAGGCCAATCACCTTTGAGTGTAAACTAAACGAGCCAATGCACATTGGCGTGCGAGATTTGCATGCCCCGCCCCGTGAAGCGTGTATATGTAGGAAGCGCGTGCAATCGGACATTCAGGTTATAGTCAGTGACCCGGCCGCTCAACAGTGGTGCAGCGACTGTGGCAAGGAGACGCAACGTCTCCATTCCCTCCTATAGGGAACAATAGTAACCTGAACGTAACCCTTTCAGTCAGTCACAGTCGACGTTATGTCAGAACTGAACTGACGAATTGGGGTTCCTACCAAAGCGGCACTATTGCTGCTCTGTGTAAGCCACCTGGCACTAAGAGGTCCAGAGTGTGCCAAGATAATATTGTCCAGGATATGGATCCATGCTTTCATGGTGTTTACACCAAATTCTGACCCTACCATCTGGATGTCGCATCGGAAAACGAGACTCATCAGACCAGGCAACAGTTTTCCAATCATTGATTGTCCAGTTATGGTGAGCTTGTGTGAATGTCAGTTTCTGTTCTCAGCTGACAGGAGTGGCACCAGTGTGTAATCTGCTGCTAGAGCTCTTCTGCTTCAAGGTTTGGTGTGTTGTGTGTTCAGAGATGCTGCTTCAAGGTTGGACGTGTTGAGCGTTAAGAGATGCTCTTCTGCTTCAAGGTTGGACGTGTTGTGGGTTCAGAGATGCTCTTCTACTTCAAGGTTGGTCGTGTTGAGCGTTCAGAGATGCTCTTCTGCTTCAAGGTTGGACGTGTTGAGCGTTCAGAGATGCTTTTCTGCCTCAAGGTTGGATGCGTTGAGCGTTCAGAGATGCTCTTCTGCTTCAAGGTTGGACGTGTTGAGCGTTCAGAGATGCTCTTCTGCTTCAAGGTTGGAAGTGTTGAGCGTTCAGAGATGATCTTCTGCTTCAAGGTTGGACGTGTTGAGCGTTCAGAGATGATCTTCTGCTTCAAGGTTGGACGTGTTGAGCGTTCAGAGATGCTTTTCTGCCTCAAGGTTGGAAGTGTTGAGCGTTCAGAGATGATCTTCTGCTTCAAGGTTGGACGTGTTGAGCGTTCAGAGATGCTTTTCTGCCTCAAGGTTGGATGCGTTGAGCGTTCAGAGATGCTTTTCTGCTTCAAGGTTGGACGTGTTGAGCGTTCAGAGTTGCTCTTCTGCTTCAAGGTTGGACGTGTTGAGCGTTCAGAGATGCTCTTCTGCTTCAAGGTTGGAACGTGTTGAACGTTCAGAGATGCTTTTCTGCCTCAAGGTTGGACGTGAGTGTTCAGAGATGCTCTTCTGCTTCAAGGTTGGACGTGTTGAGCGTTCAGAGATGCTTTTCTGCCTCAAGGTTGGACGTGAGCGTTCAGAGATGCTCTTCTGCTTCAAGTTTGGACGTGTTGAGCGTTCAGAGATGCTCTTCTGCTTCAAGGTTGGACGTGAGCGTTCAGAGATGCTTTTCTGCCTCAATGTTGGACGTGAGCGTTCAGAGATGCTCTTCTGCTTCAAGGTTGGACGTGTTGAGCGTTCAGAGATGCTTTTTTTGCCTCAAGGTTGGACGTGAGCGTTCAGAGATGCTCTTCTGCTTCAAGGTTGGACGTGTTAAACGTTCAGAGATGCTTTGCTGCCTCAAGGTTGGACGTGAGCGTTCAGATATGCTCTTCTGCTTCAAGTTTGGACGTGTTGAGCGTTCAGAGATGCTCTTCTGCTTCAAGGTTGGACGTGTTGAGCGTTCAGAGATGCTTTTCTGCCTCAAGGTTGGACGTGAGCATTCAGAGATGCTCTTCTGCTTCAAGGTTGGACGTGTTGAACGTTCAGAGATGCTTTTTTGCCTCAAGGTTGGACGTGTTGAGCGTTCAGAGATGGTTTTCTGCCTCAAGCTTGGACGTGAGCGTTCAGAGATGCTCTTCTGCTTCAAGGTTGGACGTGTTGAGCGTTCAGAGATGCTTTTTTGCCTCAAGGTTGGACGTGAGCATTCAGAGATGATCTTCTGCTTCAAGCTTGGACGTGAGCGTTCAGAGATGCTCTTCTGCTTCAAGGTTGGACGTGTTGAGCGTTCAGAGATGCTTTTTTGCCTCAAGGTTGGACGTGTTGAGCGTTCAGAGATGCTTTACTGCCTCAAGGTTGGACGTGAGCATTCAGAGATGATCTTCTGCTTCAAGGTTGGACGTGAGCGTTCAGAGATGCTCTTCTGCTTCAAGGTTGGACGTGTTGAGTGTTCAGAGATGCTCTTCTGCTTCAAGGTTGGAAGTGTTGAGCATTCAGAGATGCTTTTCTGCCTTAAGGTTGGACGTGTTGAGCGTTCAGAGATGCTCTTCTGCTTCAAGGTTGGAAGTGTTGAGCATTCAGAGATGCTCTTCTGCTTCAAGGTTGGTCGTGTTGAGTGTTAAACTGGAGTGAAATTGGAATTAAACTCAGCCCATATCTGTGTCTCAATTCAGATGCTGCATCCTTTGAAGGCCAGAACGAGCGTTGTTAAATTGGACAGTCTAGCCTACGGAGGATTGTTCTTGTCGCCTAGCAACTGTGACAGCTGCCATTGATGAGTGACGGAAAACATTTGTACTGGACTTGAAAGTTATATTAAATTGTCAACAGCGTTCACAAACTGTCTAAATATATTCACCACGGTCCATTTCTGTGTATAATGAAGAGTATAAACCGTATATAATCACATCTCAGTAAGATATAAGTAAACACCTGAAGTTTTTTATTTTTACATTTGTATCTTTAGATATTTGAGAAAGCTGAAATCCAATACTTGCGTTTAAAAGTGAAGTGAATTGGTGTTAATAAGTTGCTGCCATGTGACTGACTGATTAAATAATGAGCAGTTGAACAGGTGTATCTCAAAGCGAACAGATGCAAATATAATGTCACTTGTTGTCATCTTGAGACTACGGTAATTACGACATGGCGTGAGTGCAGCATACATACCAGACTCATAAGGCAGGTGTTATTGAATAACAAAAGAGTTTTATTGACATGTTTGCAAAATGGGGACAGACAGGTAATTAATATAGACTATTTCGAGTTTGCAGATGATGGACACTTAACTGAGTCTCTTGTTCTTTACCAGGTTGGAGATGGCGTTGGAAACACAGAGCAGTGGAGCACACACACACCTTGTTGCCGGCTGCATGTACAGGGAAGTATTTCAGGTCGGTAGACAGACAATGGAGACACACAGGAGATTTCCAGCAGAGTCATTCACGGAGCGAGAGGTAAAGGATTCACAAGGAGATCTTTGGAGCACACAAAGAGAATCACATGGTGAGTTAAACAGGTAAGTAGTCCATAAACATGAACAGACAACGACTGAGAGTGAGATGTGTGCTTTCATGCTGTATATATATATATATATATACTAGAGATGCACCAATACTATATTTCCCTGCTGATACTGATATCGATATTCTTATACATAATATATTTTTTAGATATGATTATCTAGATATAATAATTTCACTCAAAAACTTAATTATTTGCATCCAACTCTGCACACAAGGTAGTTTTCATAAACACTTGACTCCATGGCAAATTTATACAAATTTAATTTACAGTATATAAGCTCCTCTCTAGTGTTTTTTATTACTGTGAACACTGGATAACTTTCATGAGGTAAATGCAATGTTAAGTGACATTGTCTTTCCGCCATTGAACCGCAGATTGAACGATTACACATTATGGTAAGTTGTGCTGTATCTTTAAACATACTTTTTGATGTTCATGCATGTTTTTTTTTCATGCAATAGCTATTAAAGTGGAGGAAAAGACTCTGCCGCTTGAACTGAGTGACCTGTCACTGTTGTGAATTAATTAGAGTAACAATAGCAATAAAATAATGCTTAATCAATTCTCTTCAATAGTAATAGAACCAGATTAAACTGCCATTTATTAAGTTGTTCAGTTTTAAGAAAAGTCTACCCATAATGCGTAGTGGGTAAGGAAGAGAAAATGTATTCTATGATTCTATGTGTAATCCTGTTCATAAACTGCAGTAAACAGCTTGTTTTATTTTAATTCAAGTCATCAGTGGTCATTACTGCTTGCTAAGAAGAAAAGACATGACAGTCACGTCACATTTAAGACCCTCAAAACGCCATATATTGTTTGAATATTGTGAGAAAATACACAGAAATGAGAAAGCTTGTTTCCTATCAGAAGTAAAGCACACAGCTCTTTGCGATTATTAGATCAGAGGTGCAACAAATAATGTTTGGCTTGGCAAATAATGACCTGGCAACCCTGGCTTGAACTATGGGTGATTCATAGGGTCAAATAGAGTTGTTAGATAGATAGGCCAAATAGAATAGTTGCAGTCTGACACGTTTTTCAGTCAGCCCCCTTTTGATTGATCGGCAGATGGCCGATAGTGAAAAATAGCATTGATTGGCTGATACCGATTATTGGCCGATCCATCGGTGCATCCCATAAATATGTTACTTGACTGAATCCAAACCAAGGGGCAGTTAAGGCATACAAATGCATTTTAACCTTGTGCGATGTGTGTTAATGACTGTATTGATGACCAGAACGGTTCCTTTGTGTGTGTATGTGTGTGTGTGTGCATGCATTTAAGCCCCCATACCACTGGGACACGCACTGAGACTCCATGCATGCCAGACTGCATATGACATAATTTAGGTATTGTGAGTGAATGAAGGCAGATGTGTGCCCAGTGTCTGTTATGTCAACATGCCCCTCATATTTACTGTACTCTCACTGCGCCCTTCAGTCAATACAGAGAAACCTTTCATACTGCAAACAGTCAGCCCTATGTAAACAGCCCTTAATCATCTCTCTTAAGTCAAATACACAGAGATCAAACATCAGAGACCCACGATTCCTCTGTGAAATCTGATTAATGTCAATATTTCACTCATCCTGAAAGGCTCATATTCTAGACTTGTGTAGCATGATTTGCCCCCCCCCCTTGACATCCACTTATGTTAGTCAGGGTTTCTTGCAGCATAAACAGTTGTAATTTCAAGCCCATTTTCCATCCTCTCCCTGACCCTTACAATTAAACAGGATGCTTTGGTTGTTTTGTTACCTTAAAGACGTCTGTATATAACTCTAGAGAATTGTAGGCTTTTAACTGCAGTGTCAGTGCCTGACCTCACTGATGCTCAGTCTGAGCAAACACCTCAACAAACAAACAAACAAATACAATATGTTTACCTGTAAAATCAACTTGTTCCACTTGGTTGGTTCCACTTTATTTCGATGGTCCACTTTAGACATTCTTCCAACTATAAGTAACTTTGCAACTACATGTCAACTAACTCTTATTTGAGAGTCTTCAGAACTGCTTTAATTCTCCATGGCAGAGATTCAGCAAGATGCTGGAAACATTCCTCAGAGATTCTGGTCCACATTGACATGATAGCCTCACACAGTTTCTGCTGATTTGTCGGCTGCTCATCCATGATGTGAATCTCCCGTTCCTGCACATCCCAAAGCTGCTCTCCTGGACTGAGATCTTGGTGACTGTGGAGGCCATTGAGTTTAGGGAACTCATTAACATGTTCACGAAACCAGTTTGAGATGATTTGAGCTTACATGGTGCGTTATCCTGCTGGAAGTAGACTTGGGGTTCACAGGTCTGGTCTTTGTTCGGGATTGTCAGATTTCTCTACCACCAATAAACAATTTCTGTATGTAGCTCACTTTGTGCCAAACTTGTTGCAACACATTTGTAAACCCAGGATTTTCTTGACTTTCATTCAATGCGACTTACAAATGAGAATAAAACAAGCATGGGGGAAAAAAAATAACACTGTGTACAAAGAGAAAGAATAACTGATTTTGAAAGTGCATCTAGTTTGTCACACAAATCTCATTGTATGTGTGTGTGTGTGTGTGAAGTGAAAATAAAAGTTTACTTCTACAGTAAAGATTCCCCAAATTGCGACTCTCTCTCTATCATCAAGTATTTGGTGATCTCCCTCCGTCTAGTCTGCTCTCTCTCTCTCTCTCTCTCTGGGAGTGAAACTGTGGGGGTAATTACTGTGTTCTCTAAACTTAAAATAACATGCATGGCCTAATTACAGCTCACTCTTGATTACACCACCTTCGCCATGAGAAGGAAGGGGGGACTGGAGGAGAGACTGTTGCATCTACGACCTCTTATTCTCGGTTTACGTCATGCTTAGTATCTAGTAGGTTTAAGATAAAATGACCTCCCTTACTGTCAAGCAGGACTGATTGTGAAATGCAGTACAAAAGTGAATATAGTTATCAAATTAATATATTACAACTAACAAAACCTTTCAAGAAGAAGTAAGAAACTGTGTCATGCTTAAATAAAGGGATTTTTGCACAGTTACAATAAGATATTATTCATTGTGACATTATTTTCAAGATAACTGAGCACATTCTCTCCCTCTCACCACTAAGGTAGCTTGTTTCCACAACGGACTAAAACAATTAAAAAGATAATTGCGACTTTTAATCTCACAATTCTGACACTTTTTTCTTACAACTGCTTTATATAGTTGCAATCGCAAGTCATTTTGAGAAAAAAAGTCAGAATTCAATTGCAATAGAAAAAGCAAGATAAAAAGTCGCAATTACCTTTTTTATTTTTTTAGTCAGGGATGGAAACAAGCTTCCATTTTTTTTTGCAAAAAAAAAAACAAACAAAAAAACATTTATGTAATGATATTATTCAGTATTTGCGGTCCTATTTTATGCTGGATTAAATAAAAATATATTAAACATATTTATATATATATACAGTGTATATATACAGTGAGGAAAATAAGTATTTGAACACCCTGCTATTTTGCAAGTTCTCCCACTTAGAAATCATGGAGGGGTCTGAAATTGTCATCGTAGGTGCATGTCCACTGTGAGAGACATAATCAAAAAAAAAAAATCCAGAAATCACAATGTATGATTTAACTATTTATTTGTATGATACAGCTGCAAATAAGTATTTGAACACCTGAGAAAATCAATGTTAATATTTGGTACAGTAGCCTTTGTTTGCAATTACAGAGGTCAAACGTTTCCTGTAGTTTTTCACCAGGTTTGCACACACTGCAGGAGGGATTTTGGCCCACTCCTCCACACAGATCTTCTCTAGATCAGTCAGGTTTCTGGGCTGTCGCTGAGAAACACGGAGTTTGAGCTCCCTCCAAAGATTCTCTATTGGGTTTAGGTCTGGAGACTGGCTAGGCCACGCCAGAACCTTGATATGCTTCTTACAGAGCCACTCCTTGGTTATCCTGGCTGTGTGCTTCGGGTCATTGTCACGTTGGAAGACCCAGCCTCGACCCATCTTCAATGCTCTAACTGAGGGAAGGAGGTTGTTCCCCAAAATCTCGCAATACATGGCCCCGGTCATCCTCTCCTTAATACAGTTCAGTCGCCCTGTCCCATGTGCAGAAAAACACCCCCAAAGCATGATGCTACCACCCCCATGCTTCACAGTGGGGATGGTGTTCTTGGGATGGTACTCATCATTCTTCCTCCTCCAAATACGTTTAGTAGAATTATGACCAAAACGTTCTATTTTGGTCTCATCTGACCACATGACTTTCTCCCATGACTCCTCTGGATCATCCAAATGGTCATTGGCAGACTTAAGACGGGCCTTGACATGTGCTGGTTTAAGCAGGGGAACCTTCCGTGCCATGCATGATTTCAAACCATGACATCTTAGTGTATTACCAACAGTAACCTTGGAAACGGTGGTCCCAGCTCTTTTCAGGTCATTGACCAGCTCCTCCCGTGTAGTTCTGGGCTGATTTCTCACCTTTCTTAGGATCATTGAGACCCCACGAGGTGAGATCTTGCACGGAGCCCCAGTCCGAGGGAGATTGACAGTCATGTTTAGCTTCTTCCATTTTCTAATGATTGCTCCAACAGTGGACCTTTTTTCACCAAGCTGCTTGGCAATTTCCCCGTAGCCCTTTCCAGCCTTGTGGAGGTGTACAATTTTGTCTCTAGTGTCTTTGGACAGCTCTTTGGTCTTGGCCATGTTAGTAGTTGGATTCTTACTGATTGTATGAGGTGGACAGGTGTCTTTATGCAGCTAACGACCTCAAACAGGTGCATCTAATTTAGGATAATAAATGGAGTGGAGGTGGACATTTTAAAGGCAGACTAACAGGTCTTTGAGGGTCAGAATTCTAGCTGATAGACAGGTGTTCAAATACTTATTTGCAGCTGTATCATACAAATAAATAGTTAAAAAATCATATATTGTGATTTCTGGAATTTTTTTTTTTTTTTTTTTTGATTATGTCTCTCACAGTGGACATGCACCTACGATGACAATTTCAGACCCCTCCATGATTTCCAAGTGGGAGAACTTGCAAAATAGCAGGGTGTTCAAATACTTATTTTCCTCACTGTATATATATATATATATATATATATATATATTTTTTTTTTTTTTTTTTTTTTTTTTGCAAACAGTACAATTTAGTCTAAAAATCAATAGAAAATAACCATAACAAATAAACTCGTTTCTAAACTTTTGTTTATTGTTGCATTAGAATGTGCTATACTTTACTACTCCATAATATACAGAAAGCATTATGGTAATATTCCATTCTGAACTAAAGCACTTTCAGCAAAACTTGCCAAAAAGATTTGCAGACTAAATAAACAATCTTGAACCATACCTTAATTATCCTTGGAAATACTCAAATATTTACACATATCATTATTAACAACTTAGTATTTGTATGCAAAAACACTTGGCAACTAATGGAAATAATTTTGCTGCAGTACTGGAATTTATCATGGCATAATACTGGCAGCAATGTGGAACCACATAGAAATGTTGTACCTTTTCCCCACAGTCACTTCCTCTCAAATGTGCAGCAATACGAAAGCATATTAAACAAACTGAAATGACTGTGCTTTCCGTAACATATATCGCTAAAATACATCATCCGGTTTCTGCCATGAAACCACTGAGTCATTGTGCACGTGAAAAAAAAAAAAAAAAGTTAGCAATGAAGGAAAAGACATCACATTCGTTTTAGTTCTGTGTTTTAACTATACTTTGCAGAACTAATACAGCCATTCTAACACTGACATAATCTAATCAGAGCTACTAAACTAATCTACATCATGACACTCAACTACAGCCAATGACCAATAAAGAGTTGTGACTACATGTTCTAACCAACTCATAAATACACTATATTGCCAAAAGTTTTGGGACGTCTGCCTTTACATGCACATGAACTTTAATGATATCCCATTCCTGATCCATAGGGTTTAATATGGAGTTGGTCCACCCTTTGCAGCTATAACAGCTTCAACTCTTCTGGGAAGGCTTTCCATAAGGTTTAGGAGTGTTTATGGGAATTTTTGACCATTCTTCTAGAAGCGCATGTGTGAGATCAGGCACTGATGTTGGACGAGAAGGCCTGGCTCGCAGTCTCCGATCTAATTCATCCCAAAGCTGTTCTATCGGGTTGAGGTCAGGACTCTGTGCAGGCCAGTCAAGTTCCTCCACACCAAACTCGCTAAGTATCAACATGATCTCAGATTGACACAAATTGTCAAGAAGTGACATGCAGTAAAGCCTAAAGCATCCACTTGTTCGTCCCACTCCATCCCACGGACAGTGCATGTGATGTCCTCGTCGTCATCAGCACAGTCCACTGATGTTGGCATGGACAACAGCTCATGTGTAAGCGGTCGAATGCTTAAATAGAAGGGTCCACTAGGTAGTGCACATATGCCGAAAGCATCCATCTGCACTTGTGGTCAAAGCAGTATACTGTGAAAGGCTTGCAATCTGAACTGTGAGATGGAGCACAATGCGGAAAGCAAAGTATACCCAGGCCTACGGGAAAGTCGAGTAGACCTATAAAGTGATTTGGAGCAGCTGAGTTCATATTGAGATCTACGACTTTGGCTGACATTGGCTGAATCCGAAATCACCCCCTAATCCCACATTCACTATTCCCTGCATTAGTCCACTAATACTGTTCACTTGCAGGACTGAATGAAACGAGTGAGAGAATTCGGACAGCTGTTGAGCGTACATCAGTTGTACACTCGTTATTGCAGTGCAATGTGGGATTGAATAAGTGCACTCAATAACGTCCACTATGGTTTCGGACCCCACAAATGGCTGTCCCTTCAAATAATGGCCTATTTGAGGGTATAGGGGGCGATTTCAGATTCAGCCATTGTTACTGAGGCTGATCAGCGAACGTTTGATCAGCCAGCTTCACCATGTTTTGTTTGGTTATGCTGGTCCACCACCTATGATCAAACCAGCACTAACTGGCATAAACCAGCCTTGATCATTGCTGCCAGTAAAGCCTAGAGATGTTACGCATCAGCACTTGATTATGATGTTGTAATATAATGATGAAATCATAAAGCGTGTGCCCAGTGATGCTGAGCCAGACTTCTGAATTCCAAGACAGACAGTTACATGTTTGTGTCATCAGTTAAGAGAAGTTCATTATATAGTCCCATGATCCCTTTAAAGAGATAGTTCACCTCATCCTTGTGTTGTTCCACAGCTATGGCATCCTTTCTTATTTGGAACACAAAGGATATTTTGATTAATATCTTCTTCTTTTTTTCTCTCTCTCTCAATACAATGGAAGCTAATATTAACGAAATATAACATTATATTTTTTTTTACCAACAAAATATCTTCTTTTGTATTCTGCAGAAGACTGAAAGTCATGCAGGTTTGGAACGACATGAGGTGGATTAGGGGTGCTTTCACACTTTAGTTGGGAACGGGGCACAGTTCGCATTAAAAATCGCTAATGTGAACGCTGTCATGTGGACCCGGGTGCGCACTATACCGAACCCGAGACTACGTGCCGCGGTGCGCGTGAATGTGAAAGCAACACGGACTCGGGTGCGCACTTGTTCAGGAAGAAAAGTAACCTGCCCATGCGTTTTAGCTGATTATTATGTATTTAGTTAAATAAAACACATGTAAGGTATGATAGTGTTGATGATTTACCTTGGATACGCGCGAGTGTATTCGCGCATGGCGCGTGGAATCAGGGCAACAAATTAATGGAAATCCACTGTCTCCTCAAAAGAGTTCGTTTGCAAGCAGCAGAAAGCCAATTTGTGCGACACACACACAGTAAACCTGTGTTGTTTACTCAGCTGCGCACAATAGCTCCAAATTAATAAAAAAACCCACAATATAGGCCTATTGACCTGACCTGCACGTTTGCGAAGACGTAAGATGCACGCAAACGCGCCAGGGTTCGTTTTTAGAATACTTTAAATGTAACAGTGGTGAGTACACAACTAGTTTACAACTAAGTTTTTCGTTTGAACTGCAACTAAACTACAAGTGACATTTATAGGTATACTGATAGTTTACTAGTCAAATACTTGTAGTACATTTATTACTTACACTGCAAGAATGCATATTCATTTTCTTTAAGTGAACATAACATCATACTTAGTTTACTATTTATATATTATTATTATTTTTTTGCACTTTAAGTATACTCAAAGTCCTTTTAGGCAAGTCGTGCCACTCGGCCGCCATCTTGGCAACGCCTCCGGGCAGCTATTTCGGACTAACAAGACTAGGCTCCTATCTAAATGAATGGGCAGAGAGTCAGAACTGCACTTTAACTGGTCACCGGGACATAAAAACTGCATGTATAGAAACAGCAGTAAAATATGATAAAAATCGCTGAAAAAGTTTGATGACTTTGCCTCAAAATAAGGTTTAAAATGCCTTTTTCCCCACAGGTTATACTTTACTACGCATGCGCAAGAGTTTACGACACCAACTTCATTTACGTCTCTATCCAGAATGCCGGTGTTGTGCAATAATCAATGTCAATATTGTTCTCCATTATTTAAATATAAGCAGGTTTGCACTTTATCAGTAATAACAATGTATTGTATAGATAAGTTGTTTTAACTATTCATTTACATGAATCGGTTCAAAAGAGTCATTAGTTCGCGAATTGGACGTGTCATTCGGTTGTGTGATTATCCCATCAGTTAGGACATGGACATCCCACAAGGTTAGTGTCAACACAGAAAACATTACATCACTGGATAGGTTTTTTCGTTTATTTAGAGAGTAATTTTATGTCAGCTGAATGTGCGGAATGCATTTCAGAGAAGATAAGGCAACGTATTTTAGCACAAATCACACCCAGCGGTAATTCAGGAAAAAAAAAATCTCAGAATGCTTCACATGAAACTTCGGTCTTCCGACCTTTTACCATAATGTTGTTTTATTTTGATTAATACGCGTGCGGGAGAGAGAGCAAGACAGCGCTTAATTTGGAGACGGTGAAGTCTTGTCTGGCTCTGAGAGAGAGAGAGAGAGAGAGAGCGCGCGCGCGCGACCGGGGCGCTCTCTCTCTCTCTCCGCTATCGCAAAACCTCAACTGTGCGCATGCGCCAGTGGAACCAGACGATAGGCTTAAATGTTTCCTGGCTTGACTTTTAAAAGCAGATGATTGGCTTACCAGCGGGAGGGGCGGGACATGTGCACACAACCGCCATCTTTGCCGTTACGGGTTTTCCTTAGTTGTATTGAGGATTGAGGAAGTGGCATGTCTCATAATAAATAGTCTCTGGTATACTACAATGTTCCTATTTAGGTATTTTTTTTATACTTGAAATATAACCATACTTTAACTCTTTTCATAAAAAAAAAAAAAATGCATCCTTTTTTATCAACACTTGAATGTGGGAAAGTTTCATAAAAAAAAGCAAAATTTTAAACAAAAAGCTGAGAAAATCACATTTTTGTCACAGAAGTACAGATGGGATGATCAAAACACAGATTGATCGAGTCCATCAACACCCCCAAAGCTTCTCAGTTGTTTCCTCTTCATGCGTTTGACATTCCATTTGGTAACATTTAGGCAGTTTTGAACTAGTACGGTTTAATGTTTGATGATCATGCTATTTTACATTTGCATGAGCAATCTTCTATGGCTTGTTTCTGCTTCTTCTTCACCTGTGTTTTGATCCAGAGATTCTGTACTAGAAGATGTGTAATAGCGCCCCATAGTAAAACATGGATAGCCTGGAAATTCAGTCAGTGGTGGGGAAAGAGTAAAGTAGATTTAAAGTAAATTCATATGCACACTACCAGTGGGCTAGCCTACACAAATAAATGTAGATACTCAGAATTACAGTAACATATGCTTTCTTTATAAATCAATATGTTCAAACAATGTAAGTGTATAAGACTGCATGTAAAACTATTTAAAAAAAAAAAAAGTATTTAATAGGCTATACTCAATCAAAATAGTAAACACAACTACAAGCCAAGTATACTTAGAATACTTGAAGTATCTCTCGATCAAAAGATACACGTATAGGCCAAATATACTTTGACTTTTCTGTCAAGAATACTTAAGTGCAAAGTGTATTTCTGAGAAGTACATAAAAAGTAGACTGAAAGTATACTTTCTTATTTTTAGTTTAAAAGAAGTATACTAATTGCAGACTTGAAGAAACTTCTTTTTCGTAAGGGTTATCATTATTAATATTAAAAAAGAATCAATGTATCAGAGGACTTGAGGTTAATGAAAGAGTCTGCTAGGAGCCTTCATCGTCTGTCTCTGTCTTCATACTCTTACACATCATCTCACTCTCCTTTTTGTCACTTTGTTCCCTCCTTACCTTCTTATAGTCGCTTCCCTTTTCTTTCAGCTGACACACATGGACATGGAAGAAATGGTTACGAAGAGTTACGAAATCTTAAGAATTGTTCATTGTTTCTGTGGAAAAAGAGTTCAGCAGATTTGTGCAAGTTCTCACAGACTGCAGTTTTGTCACGGCTCAGGGTGAGAGTATTTGAGTGTTTCTCCATCTCCAACAGTGGAAAGAGTGACGATGCAAAAATGGTTTCGAGCGGAGGGTCATGACAGTGACCGCAAAACATGACACAACTGAACAGACGTTTGATTTGTAAAGCTAGAGGGTCATATTGGTATATCTCAATCTCTGTGCGCCTTTGTTAATTTTCGTTAAATTTCCTGCAGTACAGAAGTCCTAGACAATGTGTGTGTGGTGGCTGGTAGGAAAACAGCTAAACGGGCAGCTGTCCATACCCCTGCAGACAGCGTAAGGTTATGCCCATGGAAAGTGCCTTTGCTGCCGAGCATATGAGGGCACCGGTGGAGGAATAGTAGATTATTGGAGAATTTGTTGGAGAGATTTAATTGAGAAATTACTGGGGGCTTTATTTTTACTATTTATTACTATATTACTAGGGGCTGTTTCTCTGGAGAAAAACTCTTACGTAGACGCTTGAGCAAAGATCTCCATATGTGCTCCTATTAATATCATTGCTGTCCAGGACAAACCATTTCGATTTTCCCAACATGGTTGCATTAGGGCAGTGGACGTCAAGGACAGAACTGGTTTTGTCCTGATCAGAGGCACATGATAAAAATTCAAGGCAGACGAAAGCCGGTTGTTACTAAACTGAGTGGATGACTTTATTTTTTTTTTCCATGGTAACCGTAAACTTCTGTCCTATAAATTCAGCATGCACACATACCCACCCTTGAGCAAACATCACTCACATGAGCGACCAAACCCGCTGTGCAGAGGAAGAGGCAGGAAGTTCCTTCTTTCACTTCCAGTCATGCTGCATGTATGTATCCATCTGCAGGGTGGAGTTATGGAGCGGTGTCGACTGCGGTCAGAACAGGATATCAGCCGCTGTCTGCATGTAGACAGAGGGAGAAAATCGAGAAGGGAGGAGGAGAAGGAGAACGAGATTGGGGAATCAGTGGTTTGACGGCACGAAATTCTATAAAAATCCCAAAAGCAGTTGCTGATAATTTAAAAAACAGACCTAGATAATTTAGTCTTTAACCTCTACTGCTTATTTGACCTAAGCAATGGACTATCATTAAAGTGTCCAACATTTACAATAATCTGTAGACATTCAAAGCAAGATCATCAGTCTTCAACCCTGCACACCACCTCTTTCTTTTTTTTTTTTTTTCAAGAGTTAATGAGTTAGTTAGGAAATGACACAATCACTGATCATATCATATGACTGTTTCAATTGCATAACTACTGGTCATCTGGACTGGTTTCTCTGGGCTAAACTCTGGGCATTCTAAAAATAATGAATTATTAATCTAAAAATAATGCAGCATTTACTAATTTTGCCTGGTGTGGCAAAATTTAGTTCACAGGACACATTCCCATGCTTTGAATAATGGTCAACACATGCATGCGAATGTTAAAGGGTATATGCACGAGGCAGATTGCGTCTATCTATGTGTGTGTGTTGTACTGCGGTGGGCAGCTTGTGGTGGAACAGAAGGTCTCTGCATGGTGGGCAGTGTGGGCGGACTTCGGGATTCACCGTGAAAAACAACAACGAGCCAAGGACACTTCCCAAGCAGGGGTTCAGAGATGTGAGAGTGTGTGAGAGAGATTGCATGTGGATTTTTTGTTTACATATTGTTTGTTCTTCAGTCATGAATAATTGTTCTCCTTACTATCTTTCCTCTGTATCATCTCTCAAATGATCTGGGTGGGAGCCAGTTGAAGTGGGCACAATGCTGCATTGTGCTATAGCTTGTGGTGCCCTGTGCTGGCATTAACCTGCTTTCTGCCCCACGCACACAACAGTACTTGAAAGTCATTTTTGGACCAGACCTGGAGCCTAGATTGTTGTTTTAGCAATAGTTGATTCTGTTCAGTTCCACTGAGTGCAAATGAATCCCTTTATATGCTTTTGACACACATCCTCAGCCTTAAAACGGTTTGATATGTTTGGCTTCAGAACAGTATTTCTCATCTTTCTGTATGTACATCCCCTGATCTTTACACACTCTGAGACAGAGGACGGTTTGTTTAACGTAGTGAGTTCGGTGGCAGTAGTTCCGGGACTAGTAGCAGCGATTTGTTTTCAAAGCGCTGATGAGCTCCAGATGTTTGGACCTGCTTCTGTTCGGGAGTCCAGAGGGCAAACAATTCACTCACAGTACAGAGCTCAAAACAAATCCATCTCGAGAGTGGCGTGAGGTCACTTTGATGGTTAGAGTAAGGCAGGTTGCAGTCTTGGAAGCCAATCGATGGTTAAGTGTGAATATAGAGTTCAAGCGTGGAAGAGCAATTGATTTCCAAAATCCTAGTTGGGTGCTCTTCAAAGTGAGTGAGTGAGTTGTGAGTATTTTTCACATCAAAAACAGTGTGCCTGTGCTTGTATGGGCAATTGAATGCATGTGCGTTTGTATTTATGGGCGTTTATGAAGGCATGCATGTGTAACCACCCTCTGCCGTATGCTCACAACCTCAATATGGTCTTTACTTGCTCAACTATTCTGCCAACTTCATGTTGTCATTGTTTGGAACGGGATGGCACTCCTTCCTTACACCTTATTTCTGGGCCAATTCGGACTAGGCCTGGCAGTGCCAGCCAGAACTGATCTCACTGAAGCATGCTGGGATGAGATCACCTACACCCATGACCCTAGGTAGGACAAGCGGTTGGGAAAATGGGTGGATGGAGATCACCTACTTGAACTCAAAATATCAGGGAATGTAAAAGGAATTTGTTGATTCATGACGTGCCACCACATAGAATAGACAATCCAAATAGTTTTCTGTTGGACACTGCATGAGTTTTAATTTACTTTCTTCATCAAGTGATCATCAGCAGAGGCACTTCCATCAAAACAACCTTAATATTTTATGTCAGAAGTTCTCAACCCTGTTCCTGGGAAATCCCATTGGACCAGAACGTGTCCAATCCTGCTACAATCCAATTAAACACACCTGGACCAGCTAATCAAGGTTTATTAGATTAATAGAAACTAGTAGAGATTGTGTTGGGGCAGGTTGAAGCCAAACTCTGCAGGACATTGGCCTTCCATGAGCAGGATTAGAAACACCCTGACTTAGACTGTGTTTACCCTGGGCACATTGCAGCAAATTATTCTGGAAAATGAATCTGTGTGTAATGTCAGGATTCAATCATGACATCACGCTTCCAGTCAGTTCTCCTTTTCTTAATACAGTTAGCTAACTTTCTGAAAAATACATGAATGGAATGGTTGGTAATCACACCACACCAAACCGTGTTGTAATGGAAATGCTACCATTACTCACTGTGCTCAGAAGCATTCGGCACGATAGAACTATTTTATATCCCAAGAACATTCAATCAAGATATATTCTTTAATAAATTAATTTCATACTGAACATGTGACAAGTCTGTTTAATTTCTGGGAGAGTTTCAGATTTCAAGCTGTGGTTTGACTGTGTTGGTCCCAGTGTTTGTCCAAAAGGTCAAGGATGAAGGCAGAAGAGATGCTGATTGATTGCTCCTGAATATTGCTAAATGACACGGTCTCACTGTGTATAGTTATGCATATTTCTAAAGTATGTGCATTCTATTCTGTCTACACTATGCAAAACGTGCAGCAGACACACAAGGAAAAATGAAGCGAACTCACCATAGTTACGTATTCTTAATGTATTAATATAGGCTATCACAGTAGGCGGAGTCAAGGATGTGCGTTTGACTTTACAAATAGATTGGAGAACAAGAAATTGGAGCTATCTTTTACAGACTGTTGAAAGCTCCAGAAAAGAGAAGTAAATGCATTGCTGCAATTCACAGAAACAACTGGACTCCAGGCAGCGAAACGTGGATGAGGGGGATGAGGGGCCGTATTCCGGCGGGAAAGTGACGTCAATGCATACCCTCTATAGGTGTGTTCGAATTAAAGCGGCGCTGCGCAGACCGATCGGTGTATGACAACAAACTAAAGCGAGAGTGATTCGAAAGCATACGGAGCCATCTACTCTGTAATCGCTCTTGAGGTCATAAACTATCGGTCTGTGCAGCGCCTCTTCAAGTCAAATGCCTATCGTCTTCAAGCCGTGCAATGGATTAGTTAGGCTGGCCGTTCTTTTAGAAACATGATTAACCAAGGGTCCAAAAATCCCTCCAAACAAGTGATTTTACTGAACATAAGAACTACTTGTGTAAATGCCACAGTAAAAGTACATAGGTTGGTGTCTTGGTGCATTGGTCTCTACGATAGATTGTAAAAAAAGATGGACGACGCCCCTTCGCTCTCTTCCATTGGTGAGAACTGAAGCCGCCAGTCTCCCGATATGGTGCTGACATCTTGGAACTTGAGTCTGCGCAGTAGCGATCTCGGGACCAGACCTGCGCAGTAGTGAGCAGGAAGTAAAGCAGCGAAATCAACGCTCCGCCCTCACTCTCACAGAATGCTAAGTGCACTTTTTTTAAAATTGATTGCAGTACGACAAGAGGCTTGTTAAAATAAAGTAAATACAATCTCCTCAGTCCTCCGAAGATCCCCCAAAAAATGTCTGTTGGTGCTTCAGTGACTACTTCGCTCAGAGAACCTGTCAATCACAGCTGTCAATCATGATGTTACAGCACCGTTTTTATAGCATCACGTAACTAACTAAAAACCAACTTATTTTTTAAACAGACACTTGAACTAACATCAGTGTGATAAAAACGACAGCAAATGAAAGAAACCACCTTTGGAAAAAAGATATTTGAAGTGTAATTTAATTGTTATACTAGGACCAGTCAATGGGGCGCGATCGAGACGTTTTGGCTTCACTTTTCAGGGCTTGTGCGGCACGCTTGGTCTCTACACATTGTCCCAACCCACTATACCTGAGATCCCGTTTTCATTGTTTGAACTTTCAAACGACGTTGGAGAACACTGCGTCTTGATTGCGACCCGGTCAGATCCTGAGTTTCCTGCATTAAATTACATCATCGTAGTGTCGTCATGTGCACTCATCTTGTAAATGCAATAATTCCAACATGACGTGCATTTCTCAACAATGTTTTTAAAAGGGGTAAGCATTGTCAAGATTTGAAGAAGCATAGATTTTGGACTGGCTTCATCCCAGGATGGGATAACAATCTTCTTTCTTTCTTTTTTTCTTACAATGCCTGCCAAACATTTTCTGCTTTTGACTGATCCCTATTTTTTTTTCAAGAGGAATTGAAGTGTGCAGATTGGGATGTTGGTGGATGATTAGACATCACAGAGGCAGTCGTTTACTCTCAAAATGTGAGGAGTACGCATCTGTTGAGGTTGGCGGTTACTCATTAAACAAACATGGTGTAATTAAAGAATAACACAAAGGAGCAAGTGTAGGGGGAGATTATGTATAACTGAGGAGGTTAGCCGCATCATCCTTTTTTTGCATCTCCATCGGGGGAGTTTGGCTGTACAGCCGACTGAAGAAACAAGAGCAGGTTTCTTGTTGACCGCTTAAGGCCTATTAACACGTGGGGCTCTCGAAGCAACTGTGTGACGTCCCTCGTGCTCTGAGCATTTGTTACACGCAATGCTGAAGATACCAGCATCCTAACTGGAATGTAACCTCATATTTTAGATGCTCTTCATGGGTAGCAACTTTGTTAGGAGCTGTACAAGTGAACAAGGCAAATAGCAAATAACATGACCTTCATGAGATACTTAACTAATGATCATAGTTCATTCATAGATGATTGATGTTAACAGCATGTTAGCTAAGCTATCAAAGACTCTAATGTGAATACAAATATATAGCATACACAAATATTAGAAGAAAATAGCTCCTAACAACACTTTGCTAAGCCACTACTGAACCACTCAACACCATCATAACATAACTATGTTGAAGGTAACATGATTATGTTCCCTATCAAAATGGAGTGCACTGGGAAAAAAAACTGCCGGGAAAAAACGGCCAAAATCTGAGAGTAAAACAATATTCAAGACACCTGGACTCTTGATACTGGACTTTTTAGCTTTAGCTTTTCTCTGGCTGCTGCAATTGAGTGTTTATAAGGCACATTTGTTATGGCAAATGGTGATTTTGGTTATTAATGGTGACAATCATCATCATTTAGTGACCTGATTCAATAATCTCATCCAATGTCTAATCTTTGATTAAGTGGGTGATGTGTTGTTAATCTTATACTATTGATTATAGTAGCCCTATGGTTCTACTAGTTGTTGTATATGGAGGATTTTAAAAACATGTTGTACACAAAAAAGTTATTGCATCATTCAGACACACACAGACTCAAGAATCAGCATATGAATCTCAACAATGAAAATCAACATAAAACTTCCTGCCGCAATGCATGCTGGGTGATAGCATGGTACAAAACTCCCAGCATGCATTGCGGCATGAATAAATTATGCAGCTGAGTGGTCTTACTATTTTCTTTCTTTTCTTTTATTTATTTATGCTGTTATTTTTGTTGTGATTTTTTTCTGGCCTGTTTTGTGATGTTCAGAGTTAGATTACATTTTTTGTTGTCTAGTTTTTTGATTGTCACCATTGTTGAAATTCATATGCTGGTTTTTGACGTCTGTGTGTCTAATTATGGCATAGTACAAAACTTTTTTATGTGCACGATGTGTTTAAAATTTTTTCATAATAACTGATTGCTGTTGGCACACTTAATATAAAATATAATGCACTTTTGATAAAGGATGAGATCAGTGAATAGAGAGACTACATGATGATTATATGATCATCAAATGATCGCCATCATCATCTGATTATTATTTTATTATTTTTTTTTTTATTTTTTATATATATATTTTTTGCCTTAAAGAATGTGTCTTATAAACACAGTTACAGCAGCCAGAGAAAATCTAAAGTGAAAAAGGGTCAAGAGCCCAACTAAATCAAACACAAACAAAACATTTTCAATACAACATCAACACCTGAATCTCTGTTAATTCTCAATAACATGTTACTCAATGTTACTTTTTAATTTTGCTGTGGGGTAAAAAGGGTTAAAGGTGTAAGATAAAGACACACTCATTAAATGTATTTTGACAGTAATAAACTGTAAATTAAGTTTAAAGCAACAAACTGTAGAAAAACATCAATTTACTGGCAACCATGCTGCCAGTACACTCAAAAAAATAAATTGTTGAATGAACATGATTTAATCGTAGCACCCATTATGCATCTAATCAAATCAAGTAAACTTGGAAAGCTTTGAATATTTTATTTGAACACAATATTGATTTGTAGATTAAACATGATTTTAACATGTCAATGCAACTTCTCTACAACTAATTGAATCAAAATGTTTGTATTGTGTTAGACTAATCAAATTTATTCTCATTCACTCAAAGCACTTCCATTCAACAAAATTCTGCCTTGTTACATCAACTAGTTAATTTCTTGTTCATGTATGGTTTTGGTAGTTTAATGAATATCTATCTTTTTGTTTCAATTAGATTTGTTTTAGATGACGGCACTAAAGCCCAATTTATACTTCTGTGTCGAACTCACGCCGTAGCTACGTCGTAGGTTGTGTGTAGCGCGCGTACCCTTCAGCGTACCCTGACGTGCACCTCTCCAAAAATGTAACAACGCATCAACTCTACGCGGATGCAAGCGCTGTGATTGGTCTGCTAGGACCGCTCCCTGGGGTTTCACATGCTCCCTCTGCAAGTGTAATTGCGCGTCAACGTGGACAACGACGCAGAAGTATAAATGAAAACCAACGCGTAGTCTATAGCGTAGAGACTCCGGCGTAGGTCCGACGCAGAAGTATAAATCAGCCTTATTAAGCATGACATTACCAAAACTTCAGTAATCTATAAAAAAAAAAGTTCAGAAAACATGCAAACAATTTAAAAAAATTATTTTATTTTATTTGAGCTCAGGTTCAAACAGTATATCAGTCCAAATAACAGAGCACAAGCCTGTGCAATGTTACTCATTTCACTGAGGACTTCCACATCTTCAATTATGACACCAATGTCTGCTGGGTAATTGTCAGACAGCGCTCCCCCACAGTTTGCTCAAAGGTACTTTGTGACTCAATGTCTGAATCCTGTGGGACGAAATACATGAAAGATCACAAACAAAAATTAGCTCAAATATTGATCACAAGAATTGCACATTATACACTCACTGGCCGCTTTATTAGGTACACATGTTAAGTAAACGTCAATCTGATACAGGAAAATTTATTCTACATTTACAAGGTTATAATTTCTCAGGTTTTAAGTTGAAACTGTCAGAAAGGTGATAATTCTACTATGTTTATTATTGAGGTCACAGTGGGTGCTGGGCTGTCATTGCAGTGCATTATATTATAAGATTGTTATAATTTATTTGGCCACCATATTTAAAATGAATGAGGTGGCTAAAACATTAGAACCATCTTAGAATATAATGCACTGCAATACGAATTTAAAAAAAAATTGACTTAGTGCATCAACCAATTCACATAAGAACTTTGTCATGGTGTACCCTCAGTTTCCTATAAATTAACAATTTGTCCAGCTCAGATATTTGACAAAGTTATGTGTTCTCTTATGTCACATGTTTGTTGTAGCAAATAGGGAAAAACACGGCCCAAGTACAGATTCAATGGGCTTTTGAAGCTGTATTTTCTCATCAACTCACCATATATGCCTTCACTAGTTTTTCAGGGTCTTCTTTCAATAGGTGCACAGAGACTTGATGACACAGGCTCTTCGGGTATGCAGTGTCATCCTGTGGGGTGGGGACAAGATTAACTCAAACTTAAATTTAAATATACACAAACATAATGATTGCCGCTTACAAAACAATGGTATAGTTTATAATGCTTAAGTAACTTGTACCTACAACTCTCCTTTGCAACACACTGCCACATACATGTCACTGAAAGAGAAAGAAAAGGAAAGTTCAGTAATCAAGGATAGTTAGTTGTACATTACTGTGAGTGTTAAGAAAAACTACTTACCATGTAAAAAAGGTGAGGTTCACACCAGAAAAGCAAGGGGCCAGCCGCCAGCTTTATATTGTGATGCATTTCTTTTTTGTATGAAGAAAAGGAACATTTTCACTGTGAAAAAAAAAAAAAGTGTCTAAAAGTTAATCTGCAAAACTGCAACTTATTTACCCTAATGTATATGCTAAGGCCAGAAAACAGAAAAACACATAACACAAGCAGTATTCTCCTAATTTCAAAGACTGACTTTAAAAACTGGGCCAAAGAAAACCCCACTACTGGCTGTTGTTACTAAATATCAAGTGTTTTACTTATATTAATAACCATATTCCCTGAATAAAACCATGCAAACATATTCCATCATGACTTTAATTATAAACTATTCCTTTTGTTAGGACATTTCAAATGTATGGTCGACTGCATCATAGATTTTACTTGACAATTTTTGCATAGGCCTACTGTATTCAATAAACTGGGTAGCATGTGGCATTTTGGAACTATGTTTGAAAAGACAGAAATGTCTAGTTACAGAACGTTTAAAGTAATATTTTTTCTGATATACACATGAAGGGCCAGGCCAATATTAGTTAATTTAGATAATAACAACAACAGTCCCTCCGTTGGCACACTCAGCAAAATCTCAAAAGAGAAATAAATAAAGCTCTACGTTAACATGAAAGGAGAGATGAGAAGTGCGCATTGATCATTCAACATTAACTTCTGTTGTTTCTGATGTAACCGATAGATTACGTAAATATACCCCGGGTATGTCGTAAAAATGCCACATTAGGCATAAACCAGCTAACGTCACACTAACTTACAAACAGAAAAAAAAGAGTGCATGGTGTGTTCGACTCTGCATTCACTTTATCTCCTGTTTTACCCTCCCATGGTTGAGGTAGAGTTCAGGTTTAACGTGGGTTATGTAGTAAATAGTTAGGCGCGTAGCTAACATTGAATTGTGACAGAAATGCACCAAATTGTAGCGCATATATATTAACCTTAAGGTGAAACTCGTATCGACGAAGACACATGATTGAACCCAACATAGCCTATGCTTCAAGTATAGGAAAATAAACCTGCAGAAACATCGCCACAGTGTCTAATAACTTATTTTTAATCTATAATCCCACAGTATTAATTACAAACAGGTACATATCAAGTACTTACCCTCAATATCAAGGATGCAGAACAATTAGACCGCTCACAAAACTCCACTTATAGCCGTCTCTGGACTCGCGTGTGCCCGAACTTCCCGCCGCAGTGCTGAGCATGCGCAGTGACTCACCAGAGAGAATTGTTGATATGAAGCGCTTCAGTCTCGTTGAATCAACAAGTGCTGATCTAATTCATTTAATTATTTCTTAATTTAGTTACAAGTAACAAGAATGAATCATTTAACAGAAGTAAACTCGTTATATTCTTATTAATCAGACATATTTGTATCATGCAAATCAAGCAAGTGGCTAGTTGACTTTTTTGAGTGTAGTTTCATGTAAAATTTCACTTTTTTTTTTTTTAAGTATGTGAATTCTGTAAAGTTTGGAGCTTAGACTCTTTAAAATACGTTGTACACAGCAGTCTGTTATTGTAGACATTGACGTTACATTTTCACGCCCCTAAACATGACGTGGAACAAAATGAACTGTGATTGGTTGTTTTCCATGTCAGTCAGATGGCCTCTGGGCGGTCCTTGGCCAATGAAAGCTGCTGGAGTCCAGACCTTCTGCTGTCACTCTAATGGTCTGGCTACGCGAGACTACTATTGTGGTGAAGAGTAGAACCTGTGTTTAAGTCAATGATTAGCTGAGAAACATTGATGTTATGCTGCATCATGTTTTATTTTAAGGCAGTAACTGTGTAGTTGCCGATGTAGTGATGATATCTAAATCTAAATAAAATAAAAATCGAATCAAATTGCGCGTGCATGTTTGCTGTTGTTAGATTTAAGTTAATTTGATGTTTCTAGTTTTAATGATTTTGTTTATTTCAGTTATTTTACTTATTTACTTCTCTTTTTTTGTGGACTCGAATGAAATAAGTTCACAGTATGATATTCTCACATTATAATATTAGTTAATAAACTTAAATGGCAGTTGGCCAATTCAGGGCAGTCGATTTCTGCAAATGAAATGTGTTCAATGTAGTGCATATCTACAGTAACATACTGTAAAGTAGATTACGGTAAATAACTGTAAAATAATCTCCTAGAAACTGTGCTGCCAGTATTTTACAGTAATTTTACAGGACTTTTTTTTTTTTTCTACAGTGCACCATTCAACACTTCTGCTTGCTGTATGTATGAGATATTTCGGGCCTACATGTAACTGTTGAAACCACACATGTTCCCGCTTGTTGAAGCAGTCAAACTATGGGCTAGCAGCTGAGAGCTCTGCATTTTACATCACTGACCACACTTATTCATTATACACTTCAGCTGTGCAAGAAGCTACGCTGTAACTGCATTCATTGAATTCTTGTTAGCATGAATTACACGATGGTGGAATTATTTCATACCTATTATACGATAATGAAATACTTTCATCTTTTCCGTGTAGCTGGTTTCTGTCTGTTGGTTATCGTTTTCCCCCCTTATGGTGTTGTTTTGCTAAGTGCTCGCTGAATGCTTCCCTGGAGAGTCTTTAGGGTATTTGTTGTGCCTGTGGAGTATTTACACAGAGATTGTGTGTGTATACGCTCTGTTGTGTAACCGCACACCCTCTACAGCTGTCAGATACTTGCAATGTTAGCCTGCAGGACTGGGGAAAATCACCTCTCTTAAATACCATCGAGATGTTGAGTCAATGTGGTGCAATAACAGACCGTGAGCCTCCTAAACAGCTTCTATTTCTCTCTTCCTCACTTTCTCTCTATTCCCCTCCAGGGTTGATTGTCTGTTTGAATGACTGTTTTCTACAGTGGCAAGAGTGTTTGCTACGTAGACTCAGTGGAAATGTGCTGTAAGGCTTTAGGTTGGTAACAAGTTTTGAACTCAGGTCTCGCAAGGAAGATATAAAGTCCACTTCAGGAAGCACTTCAGATATGGCTTAAAGTCACTCGAAGGGACTCTAATCGTTTCTTGTGGGACCACAAATGTCCATCACAATATCACAATATAGCGCCTTTCACAAGCTCATGTCAACACAACTGGAGGTGATTTAAAACGAATGATCGGCAATGTTGTGGAAGCTACTTTGAAAATGCACAAGCCAATTTAACATATTGCTTACTACACTACTAGTCACTTTTTGATTGAAGTCAATACATCATCAATCCTTCTTCCAAAACATGTTTTTGTCTTACCCTGATTCACTAGTTAAGCTTATTTTAAGTGTTTATATTTTAGACCTGATGGAATGGTTTTTGTGGGAAATTGCGTACATGCGTCACTCGCCCGACTAGCGACAGAGCTCGTAATAAAACCAGAATCAACATTTCGGAGAAAGCGAGAACTGGGGGATTTGAAATGTTGTAAGAGCAGAGATGATGATGTTTTTATCACTCAACAGGTGAGTAAGGTATTACATCTGTATTGTAAAAAGTGCTATATAAATAAAGGTGACTTGAACAGATGCAGTGTTCATTGTGAAGCATTGTCTATTGTGAAGGGTCTTTTCATTATGGTTGTTGAAACGATCAATGTGCTTGGATTTATTTTCATGTAAGTACCGTGTCTATTACTGGTTAGCATTAACAGTCAGCTTGAGATCCTTTCCATCTAAACTGGTCATAAGTCCCCCTGTGGTGAAAAAAAAAAGCTTTTAATGTTGTATGTGGTGTTTTTTAAATATGCTTTAAGACAAACCATGTGCAAATTCATAAGTCGACACCATTGCTGAGTGTTTTCTCCTTAAAACTGCAGTGAACCAAAGACACGGCTTGAAATCGCTGGTGTTTCTGACGTCACAAACTACCTTGTAACCAATCAGATCAACGAGTGGATCTCTGAGCTGCTGTGAGTGAGTGGAGGCGGGGCTAATTTGCATATTCATAGAACTGCGTATACTAAATGAGGCAAGGGTGTCAAGTTACATTCAGGGTATTTCAAGGCATGACATTTCTTTTCAAGGAAAACACTTAAATATCTCACTTTGGGATCAAAGGTAAGTTTTAAGGGATAAAATGTTTGACTACAGGGGGACTTTAAGTCCAGTATTATTATTTTAATAATAATATTCATCCGCACAGTCACACACAGCCAAAGCACAATGTGAAATGCAAGCAGTCTGCTACATTACAAGCTAAAATAAATAAATAAATAAAAAATAGCTTAACATTTAAACTATTTAAGAGGGCAATATTTTTTAAAACATTCTGCATACATCTAGCATAAATTTTGTGTAAATTGACCTGTTTTTCTAATTAAAGTAGAATACACCCCTCATTTCTAAAGCTGGGTCAAAAGCAATGTGACAAACAGCAGAATATTTCTTAATATTTTGCGACAATAAGACAAAAAACTGTACAGGCCTTGAATTCATCTTTATGTACATGTCTAAATGAAGTGATTCTCTACTACTACTGTAAAGCTGCATGCAGAATATGTATATAAAAATCAGCAATGTAGCATTTTGTCGACACTACTCTTTTAAAATGCTACTCTTTTTTTTTTATTTAAGTTTTGCAGTCCTGAAAACACATGAGCTACTGTCAGCCTACTGGAAAATTTTGTTCGTTTTGTTGCTTTAGTTAGTAACACTCCAAGACTGCAGATATTCTCAATGCAACAAATGTTGCTGATGTAACATTATTATTCAAGGATTAACAGTTTTAAATGGGTTGGAAGCATGTGTTTCTGATAGGTTGTCAGGACATATGGCCATGTTTACATGTTCTGTTTGTCATTTCTAAGCTTGTAAAGCACTGAAGTTTAAATTAAATATGGACCACCACATGGAGAAAATGGAAATCTAGTATCAGAGCAGGCCTCCGATTGGCTCTTATCCAAGTAGGAACTGTGGGTATCTGTCGCAGGTGGGCCTATCCTGTTGTACATTTTTACTGTGGTGGTTTACCCCAGTCGAACCTCTGGCTGGCCAGAATTGCTAACAGATGGCATGCATGCGAGTACTCTAAATACTCAAGGAATAATCCACCGTGTAAGGGTGATTTACTCTGACTAACATTCTACAATGATCATCCACATACAAACTTATGCTGTTCATGAGGACTTATTTCTTTGTTTATCGACACATTGAAAATGAAAGAATAAATCTTAAGTGATTGAGTGAAAGACTTTGGTTTACCTCAAAGTACTCATGTGTGGCGTCGGCTCCTTTCCTGACTGAGGTAGAGGAATTCTTCAGGAAAGCAGCTCTGCAGGCTGGATCAGCCTCAAACCACCTTCATTACGCAGTCTAGACGAGACCTCCAGGAACCCCACTGACAGGCTCCTTCCATCCCGACCTAACCCAACCCTTACCCCCACCTTCCTATCCCACTACATCTCCATCCAGTCACAGCCCTGCAGGTCAGAACCTTGAAGAAGACGGACATTATTTTAAGAATTTAAGATTTAATTATTAATAATAATTAATTAATTAATAATTATTATTATTATTATTTAAGATTCTAATATTAATTTATTAAGATTTAGAGAATCATGTTGTTAGCTTAGCAACAGGCTAACACCAAACTTTATTGAAAAACTCTGAGGGCCATATCTTACACCCGGCACATCCAAGTGTTTTTTGCTAGTTTCAGTCCAACGCAGTTATCATTTTCATGTCCTGCGCCTTGTTAAATAGCAAATGCATTTGTGCGCCCATGGGATGCTGGTCTGAAAACGCATTGTTGGCGTGTTGCTATTATACTATTTTGAGGCAACAGAAATAGACTGCACCACTGACCAACTGAAACCTGGTCTAAAGCCAATGGCGCAATATTTTTTTTTTGTTATTTAAAGAGCGCGTTAGTAATGTGGCCTATAGGCGGATCCACAACGCGTGTACATTGCTTATTAAACATACAGGGATGCACAGCATTACACAAACATGCCAAATATTAAAATTAAAAGGATTACAATGTAAAAGATTATTATTGTGTATATAAAGATATGGTGGAATCCGGCTTGTCCCGTAGATGGTCTGCTTGCGCACTTTAACCTCGTGCACGAGCAGATCCATTTGCGCTCTGGAGAAGCGTTCGGTCTTTCCACTATCAAATTCCGTCATGTAAATAGCGAATCCGTCATGGTGCGAGCGCAACTGGCATTTAAAGGGAATGGGAGAAGAGACTCTGATTGGTTTAACGCACGTAAATCCCAAAACACACCCATTACTCATTAAGAGAATAGTGGATCCAAAAGTGGATTCGGACACGCCCTAAGTGAACTTGCGCCCTGTGCTTTAGACCATGCGCTTAGATCGTTAAAATAGGGCCCTGAGTCAAATCTTCCTTAAAGGGTTCGTTCACCCAAAAATGAAAACTCTGTCAGTAATTACTCTCCCTCATGTTGTTCCAACCCCGAAGACCTTCGTTCATCTTCGGAACACAAATTAAGATATTTTTGATGAAATCTGAGCGCTGGCTCACTCCTCCATAGGCTTCTAAGGGATTGAAACTTGCTGGCCCAGAAAAGTTATTAAAGACATTGTTAATATAGTCCAAGTGACTACAGTGGCTCAATCTTAAGTTTATAAAGCGACGAGAATACTTTTTGTGCAAAAAAAAACACTTTATTCCACTATTAATTTCCTTCTCTCTGGGCCTCGAGTGAATTCACGTAGTGTAACAGCGCAGCGCTTCTGTGTTGTACGTCACACGTAAGGCTCACTATTGGCCGATGCTGGTCATGTGTGTGATGCATTTTGCGCAGATTGAGCCACTGTAGTCACTTGGACTATATTAACGATGTCTTTAATACATTTTCTGGGCCAGCAAGTTATAATGCCTTAGAAGCCTATGGAGGAGTGATCCAGCTCTCAGATTTAATCAAAAATATCTTAATTTGTGTTCCGAAGATGAACGAAAGTCTTACGGGGTTGGAACAACATGAGGGTGAGTAATTACTGACAGAATTAAAATTTTTGGGTGAACTAACCCTTTAAGAGACAGGACATATTTTAATATAACTCCGATTGTATTAGTCTGAAAGAAGAATGTCATATACACCTAGAATGGCTCGAGGGTGAGTAAATCTTGGGGTAAGTTTTATTTTTGGGTGAACTATCGCTTTAAGAAGCACAGCACACATATGAGAAGAGCATTTCAAATTAAAGTGGTCACTTTAATTGAATTCAAAATTACAGTAGTGGGTATTTCTTTTTAAAATAAAAATATATTTCCCCCTTAAGTCACTTTTGATGTATTTAGCTACTTTTTGCTTGTGGTGTAGCCTAATCACTTTCAAAACATGAGCTTGAGTTTAGTGAGTTCAAAGTATTTAGTAGCTTCCCCAAAATACATGTGATTAAATTAAACAGATTAAATTTAATGTGCAATGTCAGAAAGCAATAAATAATGTATAAATATTGTGACGTATAACCCTTTAACACAAAACTGCTTCTAGGGAACATTTTGGATACACCTTTACAAGCATTAGATGAGGGATGATAGTCATAGTTTCTGTCTAATTATATGAAACCACCAAAACTCTTACCATTCGCCACACACATTGCTCTCCATTCAGACTATAAGTGTCTGTGTGTTTCCATAATGCTACATGTGCACATATATAAGAAAGTTTCTTTCCACAGTTCATGGAAAGATATCACACAAAACCCACACCAAAATATCTTGTGGAGACATTATGGACTGAAGGGGTGAAGAGGTGCATAAAAAAAAAAAAAAAAAAATTGAGAAGTGCAAAAGTGTGTGTGTAATTTGACAATGAATTCCAGTATGATAACAAGTAACAGCTGCTGGCGTCTCAGTCTACATGAGTGTGTGTACGTGTGTGCGGTTGAAGCTGTGGAGAAACATTAAACACACACTGTACCGAGTGTATAATGTAGATATGGGCCTGCAGTTCGACCCATTATCCAAAACCTGAACCCTGCTAATTTAAAGCGGCCCTCCCTTTAAAGTCAACATGCTGCAAAACACCATGAAATGAAAATTATTAAAATGAATGTTTTGCCAAATTGAAATAATTCAGTACTTTGATAAATGCCAATTTATAAAAGCAAGACATGGTATGTGTTTAAAATGAAGAAGTGCTCTTTAACAAGACTCATGGTCCTAACTGGACTCTTTGAATTTAAAGTCTTTTTACCTTATTTATAGGATAGTATGGAATCTTGACACCTTGAATCTGTGTCTCCATAAGCCAACACATTTGTGCACTACCCAGTGGTTCAAACAACAGAGGCCTGATTTCTTTACCAAATCATTGCCCCGAGCATCAGGAGCAAACCTGGTTATTCAAGTTATTCTTCATTTAGCAAACACTTTTATCCACAGAAGCCAACATTACATTTTCACGACAGCTACCCTAGAGCAACTAGAGACTGACAGTGAAAAATGTTCTTGGTTTATTTCTCCAAATTCCAAAATGTCAGCTGTCTAGTTGAAGTTGACGAGTTCATGTCCGCATTCAATTTCACTGGTGGATGTTCTTCTTCCACCACCGTATGCATTAAGGATATCACTGTTTTGAGACGGACACTGATATCTGGAGTAATGATGCTGAAAATTCAGCTTTGATCACATGAATAAATTACATTTTAAAATATATTAACATTACACATAGTTATTTTAAATTGTAATAATATTTAGCAACATTACTGTTTTTACTGTATTTCAAAAAACATACAAATCATACCACCCCCAAACTTTTGAATGGTAGAGTATGTCACAATTTATTTATTTTTGCTGGAAATAAAACTGAAATATTGTTAATATTTTGCTCAGTGCAGTAGTATATTTTACATATACTTTACATAGCTCAATCAATACTTCACAAATTACTTGCAAAAAAGTCACAAAACAGCTTTCCATTCTCTAGCAGTTAAAATTTGTATTATAATATGGATAGTTTATATTGCATACAATATAACAACATGTTGCACATATTTATACAACAACACTGCATGAACCACATTGTAAAATAGTATGCAACCTTGTGACCGCACATCTATTTCTTTATTAAAGGTGTATATGTGATTTATGAGAATCATTGTTGAACACTGTAGATATTTGAAATCAAGCCAAACAAGCACTCCTCCCTTCATTGCTTCGCCCCCAAAATGCACAAACATGAAATGCAATAGTGTATGTGTCTTCATCATACAGTTGTAATCGAAATTATTCAACCCCCATTGCAAATCAGGTTTATTGACAACATTTGCAGACGTTCAGCTGTTTGCAATGAACAAATCAAACAAAAGTAATTGAAATAGCTCAACACAACAAATGTTTCAAGTGGTTTCCACAAATTCAACTGAAAATTGTACTTTTAATGACTTATGCAGTCTCAAAATTATTCAACCCAAGAATAGAATCCCTCACAACATCACAAATCTGCAAAACAGGGTGTAACGCAGTTCAGATGTTATGGGAATAAGGAGGCGGGAACCGGCGAACATTTAAAGAATTGAATAACAAAATAAAACAAATACAAAACGAAAATAAAAGACCGCAGCCCCTCACAGACGACTGCTGTCTAATCAAATAAAACATAAACATCAAATAAAATCCAGGCCTGGCCTCTCTTGATCTCCACTGTCGTCGCTCCTCCTTTTATGCGAGACCGGTGCGTCTCACAGGTGTTGCTCATTAGCAATCATGCCACCAGCCTCGCGCCGTTCTCCCATGGCCCTCAGCCTTGTCCTGCTCGCCACATAGGTGTTGTCTCAAGCACACATGACTAATCAAGGGCTTCATTAGTTGCACCAGGTGTGCTTGAGCTAGAACACATGAAATATCTGAACAGGCTAGGTTTGTTGAGTGTCACGTTTGACTGCATGTTAGAAATATGGTTAAGTCAAAAGAATGGTCCAAAAAGTTAAGAGAAGATATTATGGCCCTTCACAAACAAGGAACAGGATACAAAAAGATAGCGAAGGCACTGAATGTTCCTAGAGACATCGTTGGAAGCATAGTTCACAAGTTCAAGGTAAAGGAACAGTGGTTACACTACCTGGACGGGGCAGAAAAAGGAAGCTATCAACGGCTGCAACCAGATTTCTGAGAAGGCAGGTTCAGAAAAACCCTCGAGTGACTGCAAAAGACCTGCAGCAAGACTTGGTGGCAACAGGCTCTGAAGTTTCAGCTTGCACAGTTAGGTGCAAAGTAAGGCTTGTACTAAACACATGTGGTGTCCATGCCAGAACTCCAAGACATACACTATTGACCCAAAAGCACAAGAAAAGTCGGCTCAAAATCAAAATCATATAAATCATATAAATAAGATATGATTATTAATTGTCATATTAATATATTATTATTATTATTGTCATATATTGTGTGCTGCTTTTTGCCATTAATTGTAATAATCCAGTGAGATTTGTGTATGCACAAGGAGTCTGACAACAGCCAGGATGATCTGATCTCACCATCATCGAGTCCGTCTGTGATTACATGAAGAAACAGAACAGAGGCCACTGGGCAAATTTGGCCAGGATGCAGGGGTTAAACCCCTACTCTTTCGAAAGATATCCAGGGATTTTTGTGACCACAGAGAGTCAGGACCTTAGGTTTAACGTCTCATCTGAAGGATGGTGCTTGTTACAGTATAGTGTCCCCATCACAATACTGGGGCGTTAGGACCCACGCAGACCACAGGGTAAGCGCCCCCTCCTGGCCTCACTAACACCTCTTCCAGCAGCAACCTGGTTTTCCCAGGAGGTCTCCCATCCAGGTACTGACCAGGCTCATCCCGGCTTAGCTTCAGTGGGCAACCAGTCTTGGGCTACAGGGTGATATGGCTGCTGGCAAAAAGTATAGCATGGTGATGCTCGGTGATGCTCGTGATGCTCTTTGCATCCTCTGGCACTGGAAACCTGCAGTGTGTGGAAGGCAAGATGGATTCATTGGAAATCAGGAAATCCTAGTAGAAAACGTCATGCCATCAGTGAGGAAGCTGAAGCTTGGGTGTCATTAAACCTTCCAACAGGACAATGATCCCAAGCATACCTCAAATTCCACCAAGGTTTGGTTGCAGAAGAAGTCCTGGAAGAGTCTACAGTGGCCATCACAGTTCCCTGACTTGAACCCCATAGAAAATCTCTGGTGGGATTTGAAGAAGGCGGTAGCAGCATACAAACCCCAAAATATTACTGAACTGGAGGCCATTGCTCATGAAGAATGGGATAAGATTATTTAGAAACGCTGCCAGAAGCTGGTGTCTGGTTATACATCTCATTTGCAGCGGGTCAGGACAGCTTAAGGGTGCTCTTCGAAGTCCTAAAGATGCTTGCCATGAAGGGGTTTAATCATTTTTAGACTGCAGAAGTCATTAAAACAGTGGTTCTCAACTCCAGTCCTCGTGACCCACTGCTCTGCACATTTTGTATGTCTCCCTTATTTAACACACCTGAACCAGATCATCAGCTCATTAGGAGAGACTCCATGAACTGAACTGAGTGTGTCAGATAAGAGAGACATACAAAATGTGCAGAGCAGTGGGTCACGAGGACTGGAGTTGAGAACCACTGCATTAAAAGATGCATTTTCAGTTAAATTTGGGGAAACCACTTGAAAAAAATTTGTGTTGAGCAATTTCAATGACTTTTGTTTGAATTGTTCATTGCAGACAGCTGAACGTCTGTACATTTTGCCAATAAACCTGATTTGCATTGGGGGTTGAATAATTTCGATTACAACTGTAGCTGAAGCGAAGAAAAATAATGATTTGCGAAAAATATATCAAAGATCTAGAACGAACAACAAGGAAGAACAAAAAACACAGTACACGAGTATATGCAAGCAAGAGTTGGTTAGTCGCCAGCAGCAAAAATCTGGAAAGCTTTTCTAATATTATCAGGGACCCTAAAACTCTTGCCTTATCATAACCCTTCTTATTCTAGTGATATATCTCTGAGCTTTTCTCTTTTGGAATGCCTCTTAGCCATCTCTCTTTCTACAGTCTTTCTTCACTCTCTCTCCCATTATGAGTGGACATGTCCCCTACTGCTGATTGGCTGACTCTCCTCCCCCATCATGAGTGGACACGCCCCTACCGCTGATTGGCTAACTCTCCTCCCCCATCATGAGTGGACACGCCCCCTACTGCTGATTGACTCACCCTCTCGCCTCCCCCATCATGAGTGGACATGCCCCCTCCTGCTGATTGGCTCACTCTCTCTCCTCACCCATCATGAGTGGACACGCCCCCTACTGCTGATTGACTCACCCATTATGAGTGGACACGCCCCCCTACTGCTGATTGGCTCACTCTCTCCTCGCCCATCATGAGTGGACACGCCCCCCCTACTACTGATTAACTCACTCTCTCCTCCCCCATCATGAGTGGACACGCCCCCCTACCTCTGATTAACTCACTCTCTCCTCCCCCATCATGAGTGGACACACCCCCTTCTGCTGATTGACTCACTCTCTCCTCCCCCATCATGAGTGGACACGCCCCCCTACCTCTGATTAACTCACTCTCTCCTCCCCCATCATGAGTGGACACGCCCTCCTACTGCTGATTGACTCAATCCTCTCGCCTCCCCCATCATGAGTGGACACGCCCCCTCCTGCTGATTGGCTGACTCTCTCTTCACCCCATCATGAGTGGACACGCCCCCTACTGCTGATTGGCTCCAAGTGTGTTGCGATGCTCAGTCCGATCGACTTTCAACAGCGTTACTCAGAAATCGCTTACTGCACCTTTAATGGAATTTTAACATGTTTGGGACTCATCCTGCTCTTTAAAGCACAGAAGCTCAAATAATATACTTCATATACCATTGGATTAAACAGTATTGAACAGATTTAACAGTGTTTTTACCATGACCATATGCTGTCAATCTTGCCCTGTCCTACAGTAGTTGTATCTTATTATAGCTACAGTAGGTGAAACTTCCCTGCTGTTCGAGTGCAGGTGTTGCTTGACTATTGGTCTCATGACCTTTTAACCTGACTGTACTCAGAGCTCAGCACACTTCAGCTCCTTTCCCATGATCACTTTGTGCAGTTGTACAGTATAGACTGTAACGTTCATGTCTTCGGCCAGTCTTCTCATACCACCTCAGATACATTCAGTATCAATGTAGGTGGATCCACCTTTCATTCTAATGATTATCAAATGTTATTAATGTTCAAAAGCTGCAGAACAGCTTTTTCCCTCAGCACATGCATTAGCTTCATATCCTGCATCTGCATCACATTCTATTTTGGTTGACTGGCTGTTTTTCAGGTTTCTTGTTTTACTTTGTATGTTTGGGTCTCTTGCATGGCATGCACATCTTTGCCTTGATCGCAGACGGTCTGCACCTGTGTTTTGGCTGCTTCAGCTGCTCTTCAAATATCAATGACTTCCTTTACTGTAAGATCGGATACTCTTATTTCAGATGTTAATCATTAATTCACAATTTATTCCTGGTCATGCCTTTCTCTGCAGTCTTACAGTACTGTTTTTGCTCAGTCACATTTTTGTATTTGGTAACATAATCAACAACAGCATAAGCTTCTTAAATGTAATACGTTTCTCAAAATAGTGTATAAAAGTATACTTTCAAGTGTAACAGTAGTAAACTTTGTATAATTCTAAGAAGTACATCAATTATAGATTTTTAGAAGTACATAAAAAGTAGACTGAAAGTATACTTTCTTATATTTAGTTTAAAAGAAGTATAATAATAGCTTGAATAAACTTGAATAAACTTTTTTTTTTGTAAGGGGGTACACTTAGGGAGGGGGGGGGGGGGGGGGGGGCGGGGGGGATGGGGGGGGGGGGGGGGTGGCATTCCAAGGGGGCGTTTTCACACAATGCCATAGAGGAACTATTTTTGGTTTCCCAGATAACATTACAGAGAGCAGTTTGTAAAATAACCATTTTGTTTCTTTGTGTAAAGAGTACTTTTAAAAATCAGATTTTTACCATAAAGAACCTTTTGTGCAATGGAAAGGTTTCATGAATGTTACAGGTTCTTCATGGAACCATCGATGAAAATAAAGAACCTTCATTTTTAAAAGTGCAAGATGCTTTTACATTTTTTAAAGAAGTCTCTTATGCTCAACAAAGCAGGTTTCTGTAATGAAAAATACAGCAAAAACAGTAATATTGCAAAACATTATTACAACTGTTTTCTATTGTAATGTATGTTAAAATGTAATTTATTCCTGTGATCAAAGCTGAATTTCCAGCATCATTACTCCAGTCTTCAGTGCCACATGAGATCGTACTCGGTTACTTACGTAACCTCGGTTCTCTCTAGAAGAGGGAACGAGTACTGCGTAAGATATCTTACGCTAGGGGAAAATCCTTTTCCGCGAGATATTGAAGCCAAAAATTATCCTTAATTTTGTAATAATGCAAAACGCGTTGCAGCAGCAATGCAGACATAGGCGAGACAGCTCGCGCGCCTATTGGCTGCTCTGCGGCAACTGCAGCAGCCTATCGAGCGAGGCCTGGCGTGACGTCAGACCCAATCAGGGCACTTCGCGCCCGCTGCGTCACGTCCCGCCGAAATGGGCGTGGTCTAGGCCTATAAATATCGCTCGCAGGCAGCTATTATCTGGTTTTTCATCATCGAAGCAACCAGAGCGTGTGCATGCACGGCAAGATACGCAGTACTCGTTCCCTCTTCTAGAGAGAACCGAGGTTACGTTAGTAACCGAGTACGTTCTCTTACGAGAGGTCTCTCGTACTGCGTAAGATATCTTACGTTAGGGGACCCAATGTAAAACGCCGTGCATGCTGAGATCTGACACCAAAGACCCAAGGGCGAAAGCCCGGGGTACATATAGTGCACAATCACTCAGTGAACTCACAGGGAGTCCGGGAAGAAGGAGGGGTGCAGCCTCACTTTTCCACATAAAGTAGCGTCGATGGGACGCGAATTTCATCATACAGTCAGGGCGGGGTACGGCCTGAACTGATGGGGAAAAATGTGGGTCTTACACAGTTTGCCCAGCTTTATACTGTCGAACGCTGAGCTGTGCTCAGCAAACGCAGCATTCTGAGCTGAACGCATCAGGTCAGATAATACTGGTAGTTTAGACCGACAGCAGCCTGGCCTGCAGGGCGGGAACCTCTAGGTTATAAAACCTTATAAATGTAGACGGGGAGGCCCAGCCTGCCGCCATACAAATATCTTGCAAGGCAATCCCACTTGACCAGGCCCACGAAGAGGCCATGCCTCTCGTGGAGTGCGCTCTGACACCCAAAGGGCACTGCATGCCCTTGGAGGCGTATGCCAGCGCTATAGCATCAACTATCCATCTGGATAGGCTCTGTTTCGACGCGGCTAGTCCCTTAGAACGTCCGCTAAACGAAACAAAGAGCTGTTCCGTCTGTCTGAAAACAGACGAGCGAGACACATAAGCTCGTAATGCCCTGACTGGGCAAAGGAGGCTCGCGTCTCTTTCCTCATCAGGGACCGGCAGGGCTGACAGAGAGATAATCTGCGCCCTAAACGGTGTGTTGAGGGATTTTGGAACATAACCGTGCTTAGGTTTGAGTATAACTTTTGAGTCATTGGGCCCAAACTCCATGCACGCCGCGCTCACAGAGAGCGCGTGCAGATCCCCTATGCGCTTCACTGAAGCGAGAGCCAGCAAAAACACCGTTTTGAAAGACAGGTGTTTCAAATCGATTGACTGTAAAGGCTCAAATGGCGCACCTTTCATGGCTTCCAGAACCGTAGAAAGGTCCCATACGGGGACTGAGGGAGGTCTGGGAGGATTCAGTCTCTTAGCTCCTCTAAGGAAGCGGATGACTAAATCGTTCCTTCCTATTGACTGACCAAGCGTTGTTTCTGAGAACGCTGCTATAGCCGCCACAAAAACTTTGAGCGTGGAGGGGGCCCTGCCCCCATCCAAGAGCTCTTGTAGGAAGGAAAGCACCTCCGTCACATCACAGTTTGTGGGTGACACACCACGGGCTGTGCACCAGCCCGAGAACACTGACCATTTCGAAGAATAGAGTCGTCTTGTAGACGGAGCTCTAGCCTGCGTGATCGTGTTTAATACTCCTTTAGGGAGTCCAACATGTACCCGTTGATGGCCCAGACATGAAGGGACCATAGTTCCGGGTGAGGATGCCAGATCGAGCCGCGGGCCTGTGAGAGGAGATCTCTCCTCACTGGTACTGGCCATGGGGCAGTACTTGCTAACTGCATCACGGCTGGAAACCAAGGTTGGTTTTTCCAGAACGGTGCTACCAGCAATACTGAGCATCCTTCTTCCCTGATCCGTTCTATCACCTGAGGCAGGAGAGAGACGGGGGGAAAAGCATAGAGCGGGCGGCGGGGCCACACATGGGCCAGCGCGCTCCTGCTCTTGGAGAAAAATTCTTGACAGTGAGCGTTTTCTTGAGACGCAAACAGGTCCACTTCCGCTCTGCCGAATTTCTTCCACAGCAGTTGGACTGTCTGTGGGTGTAGAGACCATTCGCCTGCCGGAACATTGTTCCTGGACAGTCTGTCCGGTCCTAAATTCAAGATCCCTGGCACGTGCGCTGCTCTGAGCGAGCGCAGGTTGCACTGAGCCCATACCAGGAGGCGTTCTGCCAGCCTGTACAGTTTCTCGGATCTGATGCCGCCCTGGCGATTTATGTAGGACACCACAGACATGTTGTCCGAATGGACCAAGACGTGGTGACCTTTTATTTGGGGACAAAAACGCGTCAGCGCGTTGTCTACTGCCAGCATTTCGAGGCAGTTTATGTGCAGGAGCTTCTCCCGTTCTGACCACTGGCCGAAGAACGGTCTGCCCTCGAGCAGCACTCCCCATCCCGAGGTGGACGCGTCCGTGGACACCACTTTCACCCTCGAGGAAGTCCCCAGGCTTACACCTGATTGGTACCAGTCGTTCGCTTTCCAGGGTTTCAGAGCTGTAACGCATTTCTGATTGACCCTGAGGCGAAGCAAACCGGGTGCCCACGCTTCGCGTGGGACTCGCGCTTTCAGCCAAAACTGCAGCGGGCGCATGCGGAGCAGACCCAGCTGGAGCACTGACGATGCTGAGGCCATGAGACCTAGCATCTTCTGAAATTTCTTGAGCGGGACAAACGCGCCGCAGCGAAAAGAGTTCGCTGTGCGTCGAATGTCTACCGCGCGCTGTTGTGATAGTCGCGCTATCATGGATAGTGAGTCCAGTTCTGTGCCCAGGAAAGATATTTTCTGACTGGGTGACAGGGAGCTCTTTGCCCAATTGACACTCAGACCCAAATCCTCGAGGTGATCGAGTAAAATGGTCGTGTGTTCTATGAGCACTGCGCGAGATTGCGCTAGAATCAGCCAATCGTCCAAATAGTTCAGCACTCGCATGCCTCTCATTCTGAGGGGTGCGAGCGCCGCATCCATGCACTTCGTAAATGTACGGGGTGCTAGGGACAAACCGAACGGCAGGACTGTGTACTGATATGCCTGGCCCTCGAAGGCGAATCTCAAATATCGCCTGTGACGTGACGCTATCTGTATTTGAAAATACGCGTCTTTCAGATCTATTGACACAAACCAATCTCCTTGGCGAATCTGCACAAGGATTTGCCTGGTCGTGAGCATCCTGAACTGTCGCTTCACAAGCACTTTGTTCAGTTGCCTTAGATCTAGTATGGGTCTGAGACCCCCGTCTTTTTTCGGTACCAGGAAGTATCTGCTGTATAGCCCTCCCTCGCTCTGATCTTGAGAGAGAGGTTCTATGGCCCCTTTGCTCAATAGTTTCGTCACTTCGGCTCGAAGTAGATGTGCTACTTCTGTTTTTACCGTGGTCTCGACGCGCGCCACATAGCGGCGAGGGCGTCGGCGAAACTGCAGCGAATAGCCTCTTTCTATAATGTTCAGCACCCACTTCGAGACCCCGGGTAGCTTTGCCCATGCGTCTGCATGGATAGCTAGGGGTCGAATACGAAGCGCGCTCCGCTCGCTCAGCGATGGAGAAGCTTCGGTGTGCTGTAACACAAGCGTGTCGCTCATGACATTTGAGGCATGGGGCGCGCTGATGACAGCGGGCAGATTGCCTGCGCTCGACTCCTCTGCGGTGGTTAACCGCGAGGGGGAGGGCTGGGCGGTTCCCGTGGGAACTGTCATGTCTATGTGTGGATGTGGGCGCGGGACAGCGGGCACATTTATCACACCGAAAGCATCGTTCGCTTGCGTGAAGCGAGTGCACGTTGGTTTCGTTTTTACAGAAACCGTGAGACATGCATAACGTGGTGTTAGTGGGCACTGGGTAGTGGGCACGCTCACCATGTTTGAAGCGCAACCGATCTGAGTCGGTTTTATGTGCGCGAGCCCTGTGTGACAGGCTGTGCTTATGTGTAGGGATGGGCACTGGGCAGTGGGCATTCTTACTACACACGAAACACCATCGGCCGTGGCCGGGACACCAGAAAATACACTCTTTTGGGGATTTATCTGGGTAGCCGTGAAAACGGCATTTGTGTGCAGGCAAGCGGGTGACAGAACCGACTTGTTGGCTGCAGAAAACACTGGAACAGTCACATTTTCTGGAACTGGACGAGCGAATAGCTTTGGTGTGAGTCCGGCCGCAGCGGGACTGGAACACCGTCGTTTTCCTAGCTGTGCTAGGACGACTTCGGGGCCTCGGGCTTCACCGTGATCCTAGGTCGCGAGCCGCGTCCTGCGGGGCGGCGACCGTATGAGCGGGAGTGCGGTCTCGCGCCTCTGGCCTGGCGGCGCTGTGAAGTGGAGGCAGTGGACGGTGGCTGTGGCTGTGAGCTCTGAGCAGACGGTTTCGCACGGCCTGCTGCAGAGCTGGAGCGCTTCGGGAGGAAGTGCTTCATAGCCTGAGACGCTTTCTGTACCTCTGCGAATCTCTCCGCGAAATCCTTGACGGAGGATCCAAAGAGGCCTGTAGCGGAAAGCGGGGCGTCGAGGAACGCGGTGCGTTCAGACTCGGCCATCTCCGAGAGCGTCAGCCAGAGATGTCTCTCAGACACGGTGAGAGAAGCCATAGTCCGTCCGATGGCTTGTGCTGCGGACTTAGTAGCACGAAGAGCGAGGTCCGTGGCACTCCTTAAGTCCGGCACGCAGATCGCGTCAGGTCCTTCCTCGTCCAGCTTACGGAGGAGATCGGCCTGGAAGATCTGGATCAACGCTGACGCAGCTTGCCCGGCGGCGGAGAAAGCGCGGTGGAGCAAGCTTGACGTCGTGCGGCAAGCTTTAGAGGGTAGGGCCGGCTTAGCGCGCCGTCCAGCGGAGGGCGGGCATAAGTGGGCCGCTATCGCCTCTTCAACCGGCGGCAGCGAGAGGTATCCTTTGTTCTTGGCATCGTCAACGGCGGAGAATGCCAAAGAAACAGCAGGACGCACTCTAGCAGAATAGGGGGCGCTCCAGGACTTGGCGACTTCTTCGTGTAACTCAGGAAGAAAGGGCGCCGGTCTGGACACAGGCGAAGCGCGCTCCCCAGGCAGGAAAAATCCATCCAGCCGGTTGTGAGCGGGCTGCTCAGGCGAAGACCACTCGAGGCCGAGGCTCGCCGCGGCCTGTGCGAGTACTCGCATGAGTTCCGTCTCAATGGAAGCTCTCTTGCCTGACGATGTGCGGGCAGGGGGTGCGGGGTCCTCAGAGCCCGCCCAATCCTCACTGCCTGACGCCAGGATAGAGCAGGAATCATCCTCTCCCAGCAGGGCTTCCTCATCCGCGATATCAACGGAAGCGGCGGCAGACGGCGGCCGCTGTCCGTCAGGAAGCGAAACAGAAGAAGCCGGGGAAGCAAGCGGGCGAACCGGTGAGCTTTGGCGGCTGAGGGAGGGTTCCGGGGCCCGCTGGGCACGGCGCTTTTTACGGCGCGACGCCGCGGCGGGCGGGGGAGCAGTCTCGGTGAAGACGGCTAGGCGAGTCCTCAGAGTCGCCATTGCCATCAGCTCGCAGTGAGGGCATCCGCCGTCAGCGAGCGCGAGAGCTGCATGTTCCTCACCCAGGCAGGAAACGCAGATCACGTGGCGGTCCCCGTCGCTGAGTGTGGCTCTGCACGAGCCGCAGGAAGGCATCTTTAAAAAGACGCTAGCTCTTTTAGAAATGTGTGTCGCGGCGGCGACACACACACACAGAAATACAGTGTAATAAAAGAGAAGGATATAAGCGCCGGAAAGCGCAGCAGGAAGGCAGGAAGGCGGCGCGGCCAGCGACTTCAGTGACTCGTCCCGCTGAAGGTGCTCTCTCTCGACGGCGCGGCTTCTAATCCAGCTCCAGCGATGCGTGTGCTTCGCTTGAAGGATGAAAAATCAGATAATAGCTGCCTGCGAGCGATATTTATAGGCCTAGACCACGCCCATTTCGGCGGGACGTGACGCAGCGGGCGCGAAGTGCCCTGATTGGGTCTGACGTCACGCCAGGCCTCGCTCGATAGGCTGCTGCAGTTGCCGCAGAGCAGCCAATAGGCGCGCGAGCTGTCTCGCCTATGTCTGCATTGCTGCTGCAACGCGTTTTGCATTATTACAAAATTAAGGATAATTTTTGGCTTCAATATCTCGCGGAAAAGTTGTCGAGTTCACGCGCGTGATCATAGGTACTAAACCTATGCGTGTGAACTCGACAATCGATTACTGTGGACTTCGACCGAAAACAGGATGTAAATACAGGTATGTGCGCTGGCTGAATAAACATCATTAAGTTGGCTTGAGAGAGCCAACATATTGAAATCCTATTTAAACTTATTAAGTTGGCTTGAGAGAGCCAACATATTGAAATCCTATTTAAACTTATTATTATTATTCTGAGACTAAAATTTCTATATGAAACTCGTCCTAGAGCTTTAACTCTACGTACTCCAAACTCGGCTCAGACACTCAAACTTTTCTGACTAAGTGTGCTATCTATTTTCAGACTGATCGGACTTACGGTTTTCCTAAAAATGACGATCAAAACTCGGAAAAACTCCCATTGACTTAACATTGGGCATTCTAAAAAAATTCAAACTCACCAACCGACAAAAATTTAAATCTAAATCCCTTGAAAACTAATTCAAACTGCCATTCTATATATATTAGCCAATGAAACTCATTTAAACTAATAAACTCTAATCTCATACACTTATAAACTAATTAACTTAAATTTAATAACTAATTAACTAATAAACTCATGAATTCATAGACTTATGAACTCTTAAACTCATAAATTAATAAATTCTGAACTCTAAACTCATTTAAACTTATAAACTCTAAACTCAAAAACTTGTACACTTATAAACTCTAAACTCATAAACTCTGAGTGTGTGTGTGTGTGTGTGTGTCTGAGTGAGTGTGTGAGCGAGGTAGTCTGTGTGAGTGTGTGTGTGTGTGTGTGTGTGTGTGTGCGTGCGTGTGTGTGTGTGTGTTTGTTTGTATCTATCTAACTTATTTATATATCTATCATAAACTTCAAACTACTTTAAACTACTTTAAACTTCAAACCAATTTAAACTTCTTAAGTTTAAAGCTCCCAGCTCCCAAGCAACTCCATAGCAACCAAACTTGAGTACCCTAGCAACCGTTTTGCAAGACCTATATCTCTGTATCAGAACATCGTATAGAGATGAGGTTTGGCTCTTTTGACTCATGCTAGCAAACAGCACTTCCAACATGCTACATATGCTAGCAGTGAATAGCTACATGCTAATAGCGATTAGTTAAGTGTTAAATCATGCCAAGATCATGCTAAGAACTCTATAAAAACTCCATAGTAACCATCTGTGATAACTACCAACCACCTAGTAACACCATATCAACCGCCCTGAATACCATAGCAACCCCCCAGAACACCCTAGCAACCGCCTAGCAACCACCCAAAAGACCCTAGCAACCACCCAGAACACCGTAGCAACCACCCAAAAGACCCTAGCAACCACCCAAAAGACCCTAGCAACCGCCTAGCAACCACCCAAAAGATCCTAGCAACCACCCAAAATACCCTAGCAACCGCCTAGCAACCACCCAAAAGACCCTAGCAACCACCCAAAAGACCCTAGCAACCACCCAGAATACCCTAGCAACCACCCAAAACAGCCTAGCAACCACCCAGAACACCCTGGCCACCACCTAGCAACCACCCAGAATACCTTAGCAACGCCTAGCAACACCATAGCAACCACCCATAACACCCTAGCAACTGCCTAGCAACCACCCAAAACACCCTAGCAACCACCCAAAATACCCTAGCAACCGCCTAGCAACCACCCAAAACCGCCTAGCAACCACCCAAAACACCCTAGCAACCGCCTAGCAACCACCCAAAAGACCCTAGCAACCACCCAAAATATCCTAGCAACCACCCAGAACACCCTAGCAACCGCCTAGCAACCACAAAAAAGACCCTGGCAACCGCCTAGCAACCACCCAAAACACCCTAGCAACCACCCAAAATACCCTAGCAACCGCCTAGCAACCACCCAGAATACCTTAGCAACCGCCTAGCAACACCATAGCGACCACCCATAACATCCTAACAACCGCCTAGCAAAAAACTTTCCGGTCCAAACTTTCTCAAGCCAACTTAAAGTTTGTCTCGACGAACTTTCGCATCTAGTTAAGTTGGCTTGAGAGAGCCAACATATTGAAATCCTATTTAAACTTATTATTATTATTATTATTATTATTATTCTGAGACTAAAATTTCTATATGAAACTCGTCCTAGAGCTTTAACTCTACATACTCCAAACTCGGCTCAGACACTCAAACTTTTCTGACTAAGTGTGCTATCTATTTTCAGACTGATCGGACTTACGGTTTTCCTAAAAATGACGATCAAAACTCGGAAAAACTCCCATTGACTTACAATGGGGAGTTCTAAAAAAATTCAAACTCACCAACCGACAAAAATTTAAATCTAAATCCCTTGAAAACTAATTCAAACTGCCATTCTATATATATTAGCCAATGAAACTCATTTAAACTAATAAACTCTAATCTCATACACTTATAAACTAATTAACTTAAATTTAATAACTAATTAACTAATAAACTCATGAATTCATAGACTTATGAACTCTTAAACTCATAAATTAATAAATTCTGAACTCTAAACTCATTTAAACTTATAAACTCTAAACTCAAAAACTTGTACACTTATAAACTCTAAACTCATAAACTCTGAGTGTGTGTGTGTGTGTGTGTGTGTGTCTGAGTGAGTGTGTGAGCGAGGTAGTCTGTGTGAGTGTGTGTGTGTGTGTGTGTGTGTGTGTGTGTGTGTGTGTGTGTGTGTGTGTGTGTTTGTATCTATCTAACTTATTTATATATCTATCATAAACTTCAAACTACTTTAAACTACTTTAAACTTCAAACCAATTTAAACTTCTTAAGTTTAAAGCTCCCAGCTCCCAAGCAACTCCATAGCAACCAAACTTGAGTACCCTAGCAACCGTTTTGCAAGACCTATATCTCTGTATCAGAACATCGTATAGAGATGAGGTTTGGCTCTTTTGACTCATGCTAGCAAACAGCACTTCCAACATGCTACATATGCTAGCAGTGAATAGCTACATGCTAATAGCGATTAGTTAAGTGTTAAATCATGCCAAGATCATGCTAAGAACTCTATAAAAACTCCATAGTAACCATCTGTGATAACTACCAACCACCTAGTAACACCATATCAACCGCCCTGAATACCATAGCAACCCCCCAGAACACCCTAGCAACCGCCTAGCAACCACCCAAAAGACCCTAGCAACCACCCAGAACACCGTAGCAACCACCCAAAAGACCCTAGCAACCGCCTAGCAACCACCCAAAAGACCCTAGCAACCACCCAAAAGACCCTAGCAACCACCCAGAATACCCTAGCAACCACCCAAAACAGCCTAGCAACCACCCAGAACACCCTGGCCACCACCTAGCAACCACCCAGAATACCTTAGCAACGCCTAGCAACACCATAGCAACCACCCATAACACCCTAGCAACTGCCTAGCAACCACCCAGAACACCCTAGCAACCACCCAAAATACCCTAGCAACCGCCTAGCAACCACCCAAAACCGCCTAGCAACCACCCAAAACACCCTAGCAACCGCCTAGCAACCACCCAAAATACCCTAGCAACCACCCAAAAGACCCTAGCAACCACCCAAAATATCCTAGCAACCACCCAGAACACCCTAGCAACCGCCTAGCAACCACACAAAAGACCCTGGCAACCGCCTAGCAACCACCCAAAACACCCTAGCAACCACCCAAAACACCCTAGCAACCACCCAAAATACCCTAGCAACCGCCTAGCAACCACCCAGAATACCTTAGCAACCGCCTAGCAACACCATAGCGACCACCCATAACATCCTAACAACCGCCTAGCAAAAAACTTTCCGGTCCAAACTTTCTCAAGCCAACTTAAAGTTTGTCTCGACGAACTTTCGCATCTAGTTATTATTATTCTGAGACTAAAATTTCTATATGAAACTCGTCCTAGAGCTTTAACTCTACGTACTCCAAACTCGGCTCAGACACTCAAACTTTTCTGACTAAGTGTGCTATCTATTTTCAGACTGATCGGACTTACGGTTTTCCTAAAAATGACGATCAAAACTCGGAAAAACTCCCATTGACTTAACATTGGGCATTCTAAAAAAATTCAAACTCACCAACCGACAAAAATTTAAATCTAAATCCCTTGAAAACTAATTCAAACTGCCATTCTATATATATTAGCCAATGAAACTCATTTAAACTAATAAACTCTAATCTCATACACTTATAAACTAATTAACTTAAATTTAATAACTAATTAACTAATAAACTCATGAATTCATAGACTTATGAACTCTTAAACTCATAAATTAATAAATTCTGAACTCTAAACTCATTTAAACTTATAAACTCTAAACTCAAAAACTTGTACACTTATAAACTCTAAACTCATAAACTCTGAGTGTGTGTGTGTGTGTGTGTGTCTGAGTGAGTGTGTGAGCGAGGTAGTCTGTGTGAGTGTGTGTGTGTGTGTGTGTGTGTGTGTGTGTTTGTTTGTATCTATCTAACTTATTTATATATCTATCATAAACTTCAAACTACTTTAAACTACTTTAAACTTCAAACCAATTTAAACTTCTTAAGTTTAAAGCTCCCAGCTCCCAAGCAACTCCATAGCAACCAAACTTGAGTACCCTAGCAACCGTTTTGCAAGACCTATATCTCTGTATCAGAACATCGTATAGAGATGAGGTTTGGCTCTTTTGACTCATGCTAGCAAACAGCACTTCCAACATGCTACATATGCTAGCAGTGAATAGCTACATGCTAATAGCGATTAGTTAAGTGTTAAATCATGCCAAGATCATGCTAAGAACTCTATAAAAACTCCATAGTAACCATCTGTGATAACTACCAACCACCTAGTAACACCATATCAACCGCCCTGAATACCATAGCAACCCCCCAGAACACCCTAGCAACCGCCTAGCAACCACCCAAAAGACCCTAGCAACCACCCAGAACACCGTAGCAACCACCCAAAAGACCCTAGCAACCGCCTAGCAACCACCCAAAAGACCCTAGCAACCACCCAAAAGACCCTAGCAACCACCCAAAAGACCCTAGCAACCACCCAGAATACCCTAGCAACCACCCAAAACAGCCTAGCAACCACCCAGAACACCCTGGCCACCACCTAGCAACCACCCAGAATACCTTAGCAACGCCTAGCAACACCATAGCAACCACCCATAACACCCTAGCAACCGCCTAGCAACCACCCAAAACCGCCTAGCAACCACCCAAAACACCCTAGCAACCGCCTAGCAACCACCCAAAATACCCTAGCAACCACCCAAAAGACCCTAGCAACCACCCAAAATATCCTAGCAACCACCCAGAACACCCTAGCAACCGCCTAGCAACCACACAAAAGACCCTGGCAACCGCCTAGCAACCACCCAAAACAGCCTAGCAACCACCCAAAACAGCCTAGCAACCACCCAAAATACCCTAGCAACCGCCTAGCAACCACCCAGAATACCTTAGCAACCGCCTAGCAACACCATAGCGACCACCCATAACATCCCTACAACCGCCTAGCAAAAAACTTTCCGGTCCAAACTTTCTCAAGCCAACTTAAAGTTTGTCTCGACGAACTTTCGCATCTAGTTTTTATTTATATCTTTCACATCTACTGCAGTCAGATTCACCCGTGATCACTCTGAAGGAATCACTCACATGACCTGTGCACTTGTAATGACACATCAAGGATGTTAAGAGGCTAAAAGCAGGTTTAAAACTTGCCCCATTGAAGTCAACAGGGTGCAAATTTTAAAAAGAGGATAACATGGTGTAGGCAACACCGATTTTTGTCGTTGTTCTCTGTATTGACAGCACTCCAAATTTACACAAAAATGAGCTCAATGTTAAAATTGACCGGAGTTCTCCTTTAACTAAAAGCTGATTCACATAAATGTGATGTACATTAATAATGTAGGCCTATTAATGAATTAAGTTGATGCAGGAACATTTCTCCCAATTCCTTTTTTTTTTTTGCTTTTAGACATCGTTTTCTGAAAGTTTTGAACATAAGTTACCAGTCACTGAAAAGCAGCAACTATTACAGGCACAGCACCAATCTCTGCAATGACCTGCTAATGTGAAACACACTCCAACAGTACTGTCAGAAGGGTATACACTTACTGCTTGCATTTTTTAAGCACACTCCCTATTCTAAGAACATCTGTTTGCATAGAGAGGCTTTCTGGAGTGGCAGAGAGTGTGTAACATGTCATACCGAGTGCAATAGGATCCCATGAGAGCCCTTGAGAGGGTCAAAAGGGGGAATTGGTTAATTTGTATATGATCAGGATCAGATGCCTGTCACTGCTTGATTTAAAGGTCAGAACGATCAGTTCAAAGACAATTACATTTTCTCACCACCATGTCATTCCAGTTTGTGAGTATGGTTTATCAAACTTAAAGTTGTGTTGAGACTGGTCATGTGAGGACTTTCATTCAAATCAACCACTGAAAAGTGTTGACTGATACAGTTACAGTGTGTTAAGCTGATTTGAAATGATTTGATGTGTCCATCTATGTGGTTGCTACATTTCTGACAGAACACATGGTTCCCATCATATGTAGACATCATGCTAGGGGGAACCACTCTACAGTGCAGAATCTAAACGATTCATGAAGAAACTTCTTATTGCTGGAACATATTTTGCTCTATATATGGCTAATAGCTGCAGAATGTCTGTAGAGTGTTTTCGAGAACTCAAAGGAAATGCCAGTAGGTGTTCAGAGCAAGAAAAAGCAGTCATAACATGCCTCTTCAGATCTTCAGATCATTGTTAAGGGGAAATTGGAGAGCTGCTTATGGTGAAAGTCTTCTCTTGTGCTTCAGGGGTGTGTGTGTGTGTGTGTGTGTGTGTGTGTGTGTGTGTGTGTGTGTGTGTGTGTGTGTGTGTGTGTGTGTGTGTGTGTGTGTAATCATATACTGTATTTGTGTGACTTAATGCTCGCTCAGTGACAACAGCGCTGGCATCTGCCTAATGAACAGACTCTCTTCTATTCTTTCCCTATACTGTCTAAAGTATTGGGACACACCTCTTTATTACTGAAATCAAGTGTCTAATCTATGGACACTTGTTTCCGCCACAGAATGAAAAATAAAAAGAGGTAATTGCAACATGTTATTTTTTATTATTATTATTATTTATTTATTTTTTTGCACCTCCGCCGTGTGTGTTCTTAAAGAGAAAGACACAGTCTTTTCGGCTTGCCACTATAAATCACTATTTTACTGCACTAAACTAGTTAATTTTGCCAAGATACATTCAGAGATGATAGACAAGTTGTTATAGAATAATAATTTAATGAAAACCCAATTGTGACAAAAAAACCTGACATTCGACTATTTTTAGACCTTACTGAAAACGTACCAACGCAACATCCAAAAGGTTTTCCCAGATCACATCACATTTGTAAAAAATAAATAAATAAATAGGTTGTTCTGAAGAACTCAGTGAATTCAAGTGAAGGGATGCCACCATTGCAATAAGTCAGTTTGTGAAATTTCATCCCTGAAAGATATTTCTAAGTGGTATTATTGGAAAGTAGAAGCGTTTAAGAAGTCACAGAGCTGGGTCACCGAGTGCTGAGGTCCATGGTGAGTAAAAGTTGTGCTGATGCCATAGCTGAAGAGTCCCGAACTTCCACTGGCATTGATATCAGCACAAAGAGTGTGTGGCGGGAGCTTCGTGGAATGGGTTTCCATGGCCGAGCAGCTGCATGCAAGCCTCACATCACCAAGTGCAATGCCAAGCGTCAGATGCAGTGGTGTAAAGCACACAACCTCTGGACTCTGGAGCAGTGGAAACCTGTTCTGTGGAGTGACGAATCACACTTCTCTGTTTAGCAGTTTGATGGGCGAGTCTGGGTTTGGTGGATGCCAGGAGAACATTACCTGTCTGACTTCTTTGTACCAACTGTAAAGGGATAATGGTACGGGGCTGTTTTTCATTTCTTCAATTCTTACCAATGAATTTTGGATAATGCTATGCTTCCATCTTTGTAGGAACAGTTTGGGGAAGGTCCTTTTCTATTTCAGCATGATGCCCCAGTGCACAAAGCGAGGTCCATAAAGACATGGTTGGATGAGTTTGGTGTGGAAGAAAATCATTGGAACGAACTGGAACGAAGACTGCAGGCTAGGCCTTTTCGTCTAACATCAGTGTCTGAATCTACAAATGCTCTACTGGATGAATGTGCAAAAATTCCCAGAGAAAGCCTTCCAAGAAGAGTGGTAGCTATAATAGCTGCAAAGGAGGGACCAACTCCATATCAGTATTGTTGTTGTTTTTGATTAATTTTTTGGCGTTTTTGCCTTTTATTAGGATAGGACAGTAGCTAGACAAGAAGCGAGGTGGGAGAGAGAGAGAGAGAGGGGGGACGGGATCGGGAAAGGTCCACAAGCCGGTACTTGAACTCGGGTTGCCCGAAGCACAACGGCAATACATGTCGGCGCACTTGCCCACAAGGTTATCGGCGCCGACTCATATCAATTTCTATGTATTTATAATGAAATGTCATTAAAGTCTCTGTTGGTGTAATGGTCAGGTGTCCCAAAACTGATGGGGAGTAAAAGTTGATAAATAAGGACAGTGTACAGGAGAGTTTACATCAATTATTCATAGTGTTCAAAAAACTGAATTGGTTTAAAATAGAATTCCGTTGTAACATTATAAATCAACACTTTTGGTTAGTTGTTTCACAATTCCCACCCAAAAATGAAGGGAAAACAGTGGTTTTCAACATTGATATTGAGAAATGTCTCTTGATCACCAAATTAGCATATTAGAATTATATGTATAATTGTACGGAAAAAAGTAAACTTGATTTGACTTGGGTTTTAAGTTTTAATAAATAGTAAGTTTTAATATAATAAAAATACATACAAAAAATATATAAAATAAACATACAAGAAAATGTTGTTATAGTATTGGTTGCTTCTTGTAAGTTAAATTTAACTTAATATGTCTTTTTCCAGGAAACATCCAACATCAAATGGAACACGAATTTACATTGAACTGAAACAGAAAGTGGGCTTTTCACTTCAGAAGTCAACCACACACCACTCCCCTGAACATATAAAAATAATCCACTCTCAAAAACGTTCTTTTACCCATTTTTCCCCACCCTCTCATGCCTAGCTGTCTCCAACCCCCCAGTTTCTCTCCGTCTATAGACCTCCTCCTGATCCTCTAATGATGACAGTGCTTCATTAGGAGCCCAACACATACACACACACACACACACACACACTCAACCTTCCCCTTCTTTTTTCCTGCTGTTTTTACAGGACTGTGGCACCTCTTTATTTTACAACAGCACACAGTAGTCTAACACAGCTCACATCAGAACTCAAGAATCTGGATTCAATATACAGGGTTGAACACAAATCCTGTCTCTTTCAGTAAGTGGGACAACCAGGAGCACAACAACCGTTTTCTAAAGAGCACCAACTGGAAACTGCACATTTACAAACGCATATAAGAGAAGATAAACTCAGGTCGCAACCATGTTTTAGTGCATGACAGTGGTCTAACTAGGTGCAAAGTCACACAGTTTGCCAGTAAATGTAGAAAATGTAAGTAAAAATACATTTGTTGTAACTTTGCAACTACATGTCAACTAACTCTCATTAGAGTATCAGTAGACTGTCTGCTTAATAATATCTGCTAACTCTTTATTGTGATGCTCCTCAACAGACATTCTACTGACTATAAGTAACATTACAACTACGTCAACTTATTCTAACCCTAACCGTACCAGTCTACTAATTCTCTAACACTAATGAGAGTTAGAAGACATGTAGTTGCAAATGAGTTAGTTGACATATAGCCCATAGTTGCAAAGTTACTAATAGATAGTAGAATTTACAAAGTGAACTATAGAAAAAAAGTGTAACCGCATTAAACATGGAAAATGTTCTAATTGGCTGTGATTTTGTCAAAAATAATTTTGATTTTCAAATTTCCACAATACATTAAACTCAAGAATAGCATCGCCTCTGGTGGAGTATTGCATATCAGTCAAACTTTTGATGCTCAAATTTCAAACAATTAAAAAATGTCACTCTGAAACTGTGAAGCCCAGTCAATGACAAATGGCATACCTGCAAGAAAATGGAAAAAGAAAAAGGAACCTTTTCTGTTTTAAGTTCAAATACACGTTACTCCTTTCAGTTGCATTCACTACTTTCACTGTTCACCGCGTGCACTTCCTGGTTTTCTCGTAAATGACGCTATCCACATTGCTCATCATGTGGAGGTCAAAGTGGCATACGACCTTTGTGTGGAAAGGTTCACTGAAGCCCTGACATGAGACTTTACAGCTCAGTGTGACTGATACACCCATCCCACTTGTGAATCAACTAAATGAGATAAGATACTCAAGTTTAGCATTTAGCTATAATGAATAGCTAAATAAAAATACGATTTCATTGTAAGCTTCTACTTTTCATCGCTCCTTCGATGGATTGCTCAAGGAGCCAAAGAAGCGAAGTCCACTGTCTGGAGTGTGTCTGTTGACAAGACCGCTGGATGACCTGTGGAAAGTACACTCAACAACACAAGTACAGAGTAAAACTCTCCCATTCACTCTTTAACTTATTTTTTGGACGTTGAGAGACAGCGTTGTTCTTGTTGTTCCTCGTCTCTGGTCTGTTTGCTCTTTTCCAGGCGCTCACGGGGCACGTGAAGGGGATGATGATGATATACGGCCACCATCGAGGCTCATCTGACCTGGCCCGCTGCTCGTGTTTTGTGTAGTCAGAGCGAGAGAGAGAGAACGAGGAGACGAGGATCATGTCCTCTCTTGGAGAAGTGCTAACTTGGACAGGGAGAGGAATTTTTTGTGGTTTATTCAGAGAGCGGCTCCATCTGTGTAAACTGGCGCTTGCCAGGATGTCGACTCCCTCGCTTTCTGCACAGACGCACGCTTAACCCCTTCAACACCTTCTGCTCACCATACCTGCTCCTCACAAACTACTGCTCAGCTAACAAGATTATACTCCTCAACATGGTAAGGTAAAGATGACATCAACAAACAGAAGCAAAAGAAACCAAAACATAGACACAACCCTTCACCCATACACTTAAGCATACTTCTACAAAAAGAGTACTTAATATGGAAATAATATTCTGTACATGAATATGCTTAAGTGCACTTATCTAAATGTATTGTTCGTATGTCATATATTTAAATATATTTGTAATTACACATTTTTTAAAACGCAGTTGTGTCTTATTACATTATATTATCTTTAATTGTATTATTGAGCACCACACTACAAGTAAAATTATAATCTAGTACTTTACAAGTAATAGAGTATGTTAGTAAACACATTTAAACCGGTGTACTTCTTTAAAAACTTTATTAAAACAATGATTTAAAGGCCCACTGAAGTGCCTTGGAACACGCAGTTTTGTTGATGCGTTGATGTAATTTCCAGAGAAACAGGAAGCTGAGGCGAGACATATTGCTCCTCCCCCTTTTCAAATAGCCAATAGCGTTTAGTTTACCTCACAGACTATGAGTCGTACTTGACAGGACCGTGGAAGCAAATCCAAACGCTGATGATACGTTGGATTCAATAGCAGAGTTGTGAATAAATTCTAGCCATTTCATTCTTAACCAACTTACAGTTGGAAAACAGAATAAAACTCGAGCGTTTGAGCAACCGAACACACATCTCCAACACATAATGCTCCGTGACGTGTCAACGGTCGCTTTGGCCAGGTGGTGTTTATAGCATAAGGGGGCGGAGCTTTAGATTCTAGAGAGCATTTGATTGGACTGAAGATGTGATGAGGTGCTGAAGTCCGTGATGATGTCATAAAAATCTGTGATCCATTTTAGCGGAAGTGAGAGACTGTAAGTTTTGAATGCTTATATTTCCTAAATGCGAATTTTGTCATTGTTTTGGAACAAACCAGCTTATTTATCACCTTAAGGCTAACATATTCATTCTAAAAGCTAAAAAACGTACATTTTGATTTCAGGGGGCCTTTAAAGTAAAACTCTTAATTTTGACATTATTACAAAGTGCACTTAAGTATGTAAAGTCATGAACATTTATTGGGCCCTATGACGATCTAAGCGCATGGTCTAAAAAGCGCAGGGCGCAAGTTCACTTAGGGCGTCCGAATCCACTTTTGCTAGTTTGGTCGGCGCACCAGACGCATGGTCTAAAAGCGTTGTCTCTATTCTCTTAATGAGTAATGAGTGTGTTTTGGGATTTACGTGCGTTAAACCAATCAGAGTCTCATCTCCCATTCCCTTTAAATGCCAGTTGCGCTCGCGTCATGGCGGATTCGCTATTTACATGACGGAATTTGATAGTGGAAATACGGAACGCGTCTCCAGAGAGCAAACGGATCTGCTCGTGCGCGAGATAATCCTTTTATTTTAAATATTTGGCATGTTTGTGTAATGCTGTGCGTCCCTGTGTGTTTAATAAGCAGAGTGTACACGCGTTGTGGACCCTCCTATAGGCGTACATTACTAACGCGCTCATTAAATATAAAAAAAAATATTGGTCAATGGTTCAGTCTATTTCTGTTGCCTCAAAATAGCAATGGTCCAACAATGCGCCAGAACACACCTCGTTTTCAGACCAGCACGCCCATGGGTGCACAAACGGTCGCAAATGCATTTGCTATTTAAACAACGCGGCGCAGGACGTGAAAATGATAACTGCGTCGGACACTTGCGTCGCGCTTGCCGCTGCATTGCGCCGGGTGTGAGATAGGGCCCATTATCTTTAAGTGCACTTAATGCCTTTTATTTCATTAATATGATTTTATCTGCAAATACAGTTGTTTGAACATTAGATTTAAGATTTGAAGTCACTACAAGTGCACATTTAGTACATTAAGCACACTTATTTTCATTTACATCGTTGCTTAAAAGAGCTTTTCCTTGCAATGATGTGTTATAACAACCCTAGTTTCTGATAAAACATCACAGATGCAAGTGCTGTTGCTAAAAGCTATGCTAACTTGCTATTCGCCACCACTGTCATCATGAACAGAAATTAAACAAAATGACAGAAAGATTTTGAAGCTGAAATTGTTTGAAGGACATCTGATAAATACATATTATCATTTTGAAGTAAGTAAACCTGCTACCTGGGACATTTTTGTAAATGTTTTTGCTGAATAGTGTCAGGCTAAAGCTTTTTTTGGTTCTCTTTTAGCGTCTTTCCTCGCAATGGTAAAATGAAAGCAGTTCAGGGAGGTTATGTAAGTATTTGCTGAACCATTTTCTGTCCAGCCTGTTGAAAACGTGACTAAGCAGGCAGTTAGTCTTTGTGTGTGTGTGTGTGTGTGTGTGTGTGTGTTTCTGTTTCATTATCTCCATTACTGTGTTCTGAGAGTGAGTTTGTATATATTTATGCAACACTATATTCATTAAACTGAAGTAAAATTAGTTGTGCTGCCATGAACCGCGAGTGTGATTTGTGAAACTAGGCTAACCTCTAAATAAACACACATGTGCACACGCACGCACACACAAAGACACACACGCTGGACTGGACATGAACACCTCAACCTTAACTCCCTCTGCTGGAGATACATTCAACAGGAAATACAGGCGAACTTCTGGAAAAACTGTGATTTCATAACAGCTAGACAGATTTTCTAGTCACAGCAAGATGCTTTTTTCATACTTACAAACAAACAAATCCTGAAACTGACTGACTTTTTCACACGTTTGGGTGGAATGTGTCTTAAACACTGACAGATGTCTTTGTACATCAGAACAACAGTTAAAGATTGCGCTTTTCAACCTGGACTCGCAAGAAAATCACACGCTGATAGATGCCACAAGACGTGACTATCAAACAGAAGTAAAACATTAATCTGATGAACAACTTTTAGAATTACAAACAGCTCTTTATTGTGTTGTATGGTTGTTGTGTTCATTTAGTAACTCAGTTGTGAGGACAATACTGTCTTCAAAATGACCAAACTACCAAAAATTATACAGTGTCTGTCTTTGTAGCCGCTTTTAAAGCCAAAAAGAGTTTCTTAGGCTGAATACAACTTTTATTCATGTTCAAAATATTATCATCTGCTCCTCAAAACCCTGTGTTATAGTCATTAGTCTCTTTAAAGTCTTTGTCTCTCTCTCTCTCTCTGTCTCTCAGGCTTGGTCTTCCTCATCTTCTCTCTCTCTCTCTCTCTCTCTGCAGGATTCATTCTCTGAGTCACGGGGCTGTCCCTGGCACACTGACTGGAAGCCTCTAGTTTATGAGTGGAGCTGGCGCTCTGCCCGGCCCTATGGGTGCTCTGCCTCTCGTCCCACAGTTAACCCCTTACTGGATCAGCTGTGCTCCAAACTTAACCCTTTACTGACACTTTACTCAAGTCTGAGCCAGGAACCTCAGTAAGAGTCCACTTTGATCCTTGAAGTTGTCATGAAATAAAAACTGCAACCGTTTAGTCCACTTAAATCCTGCCCCTGCAAGTTCGTGTTCATCTGCCTCTGTTTTTGAGTGCAACATCCAATCAGCAACCAATACACAGAACCAAATCTCTGCCCTACATGTTTTTTTTGTTTTTTTTTTGTGATAGTTTGTTAAAGGTAGGGTAGGCAATTTTCGGAGAGGATAGCATTAGCCAGTTAGAGGAATCTCACCCTCCCTTCAGAGCGTCTCCAAAGCCACTCCTCCAAAACACATGAAGACGTTGTTAAACTACCTCATGCAAAGCACATAAAATTACAATAATAATGAACGTATACAACTTAAATAACACCGACCTGTACCACCTGACTGCTGCAGATTAATTTCAGCATTGATAGGTTTACCATTGAAAAGCATAAATTCGAGTCACAAACCGCTCTGAGTATAAAGTCTGGGGTGTACAGTAGTTATGAAGTGAACGCAGTATAAGCTCGTTGTTTTGGTACAGGAGGAACTGTAAAAGGTGGCTGCTGTTTCGGTTGCGGTGCTCGGTGACTGACGTCTGTCTAAGGCCCCGATTAGACAGAATGCGTTTTTCAGGTTTAAAAACGCAAGGCCTTTTTTTGGTTGACTATTTTTTATTTAGAAAAGAGCAGTGCGCTGCGTTTTTTTTTATGTTGCTAGGCAACCACCGAATCAGCTGTCCTGTCAGTCTAATCAAAGATTATAGAGTGAGCGCTCTAGAACATTTGCATTGCTGTTAAGTAAACTGTCATATTAGCAGAAACTTTAAACAAAAATGAACAAGCAGAGGGCGCTTGCTCTGACCTCGATCGAGGGTGAGAGGTGTACAAACATGCAGGAGACAGGGAAACTGAAATCCGTAATCTGTAAACTTCCGTCACCACAACAGAAGGTCCGCCTCTCCATTCTTTCGATTGGACAATGTAAAAAAAAAAACGTGAATGACGTCGGGCTCTTTTCTAATCAGAGTTGATTTTTTTTCAACATAAAGGGCCGTACACACCGGGACGAATATCGGCGGGCGTTATTCGCCAGCGTTTTTCAACGCGTTTTTTGTGTTCACACCCAAACGATTTTCGCTGACGATGAGCCGAGTGAACATGCAAATTCATTCCCTGACATTAGATGGCGCTTAATATAAAACAGAAATACTCCGCTGTCGCGTTTGTCATATAGTTCTTTATGTTCCGACACCAACGAGACCAGCAGCTATACATTCATCTTGCCTTGCATCTTCCTCGTCTTATTTCTTCTCAGCAGTGTAGACGCTGCTTGGCGTATATCTTCTTCGCCGTTTCGTATGTGTGCTCGGCAAGACCGTTTTGTGTTTGAGCGCCCCCAAGTTGTGTTTTACTGTAACTTCAGAAGCTCCAGACACGTGAGCAAAAGCGCCAATCTCATTGGTCGGATAGTTTTTGACGCGGCGCGTCAAACCAAAAAAACGAACCCGAGGCGTTTTTTTAAAAATGACGCTTTTACGCGTGGCGTTTTTCGCGTCGGTGTGCACACACATTGGCGCCCTTTGTTTAGTCACGAGGCGTTAAACGTCGGTGAATATCGCGCGCGAAATTCGTCCCGGTGTGAACAGGCCCAGAGCGCTCCTATAAAAACGCGAGGTGCAGCAGGCGGCTAAAACGCTGTCACGATTTGGTCTTGTCTTGGTCACGTGTCATGGCATCGTTATGGTTCCATGTCTGTCATGTGATTCCCTGTTTGTCATGTGATCCCGCCATGTGTCTTGTTATTTGTTAATTGTCTGATCATTGTTCACAGGTGTCCCTTGTCTTGTCATTGGTCTGTGTATTTAAGCCCTCATGTTTGCCATGTGTCTTGGTCAAGTATTGTTTCATGTAGACCACTGTTTGGGTTTGTTCTTGATTTTTGATTTTTCATGCCACGCCATGCTTTTGTTTCATGTTTGGTTTTGTTTATAATAAACTGCACTTGGGTTCTCATTTACACTTGCCTCCAGTGGATCCATTACAGAATACTTGACCTCCAACGATGAACTTACGCCAAGGGAATCATCCCCTGGAAAAATATGTGGAGAAATTTTGTGGACTGTGCTGCCAGGTAAAATTTAATGATGTGGCTCTTAAGGACATTTTTCGTTTTGGGCTGAACGATCCGGTGCGGTCCCGATTGCCAGGGGGAAAAATTCATTTTTCCCTGGCCCAGTATATTGACAATGCCCTTTTATTAAGTGGCTCAACTTTAACTGTGGGTTTGGCGGACGAGGAGCCCCGCAACCCTACAGTACCCGCCAAGTCTGAGTTTCTTCACATCAGGCCTGCCGAGCCTGAACTTCACGTCATGCCTGCTGAGCCCGAGCCACTTCACGCCATGTCTGTCAAGCCTGAATCTCTTCAGGTCACGCCTGCCGAGCCTGAGTCTCTTCACGCCATGCCACTCACGTCTGCCGAGCCAGACTGTTCACGTCACGTCTGCCGAGCCAGAGACTGTTCCCGTCACGTCTGCTGAGCCAGACTCTCTTCACCCCATGCCACTCACATCTGCCGAGCCAGAGACTGTTCACGTCATGCCACTCACGTCTGTCGAGCCAGAGACTGTTCACGTCACGTCTGCCAAGCCTGAGTCTCTTCACGCCATGCCACTCACGTCTGCCGAGCCAGAGACTGTTCACGTCACGTCTGCCGAGCCAGTGTCTCCGGACAAGATGGCCACCACCACGTCGCCTGAGCCCTCAGCAAAGATGGCCGCTGCCACAGTGTCTGTTCCTGAGCCGGTGTCTGTGCCTGTTCCTGAGCATAACCCCATAGCTGCCCTCAAGAAAATTGTTGGGGGTGGGCAGTGGGTCCCTTGATAGAACCATGGAAGCCGC